>JAVQIZ010008449.1:0-18039 GCA_036023535.2 Galaxias brevipinnis
AAGTGATATGAATTGATGTCTGTTTGTGAGATATGACTGAAGAAGAGAGAGTGCAGTGCCCTCAACACCCAACAATTGCAGCCTAGAAATAAGTAGTTTGTGACACACTGTGTCAAAGGCTGCACTAAGATCTAACAGGAAGAGGATGTTGAGGGCCCCAGCATCAGCAGAGGTGAGGAGATCATTGGTAACCTTAATGAGTGCCGTTTCTGTGCTGTGGAGTGTGCGAAAACCAGACTGAAGGGGCTGAAACAAATTATTGGCAGATAGAAATAGTTGTAACTGAGAAGCAATAATGTGTTCCAAGGTTTTTGCAAAAAAAAGTTAAGTTAGATATAGAGCGGTAGTTTTCAAGAATGGCTGTGTCTAGGCCGGATTTTTTTAGGATTGGAGTGACAGAAGCAGTTTTAAAGACTGATGGAAAACTCCTTGGGAGAGGGATAAATTGAATAAGTTAGTTATGTGAGGAAGTAAAGTAGGTAAACATGATATGCAGAGGACAGTTGGAAGAGGGTCAAGAAAACTGGTAGTAGGTTTAGATGCCATGATTATTTTTGAGACATGTGCCGAGTCAAATAGGGTAAATGATTGTCAGAGGTTGGCAGTAGACCGTCACCCACACCAGGGGACACTGTGGCTGCGCCAGAGGAAGGTTTGGAGTTCAAGGAGGAGTAAATGTTTAATATTTTGCCATTGAAACACTGAGGGAAGGAATTGGCAAGCTGGGTGGAGAAAGTAGGCATGGTGTCCTTGCATGGTTGAATGAGTTTGCTCACAGTGGAAAAGAGGGTCCGAGCGTTGGAATTTGGAGCATTAATGATGATGCAGGTGTGAGTTAAAGACCCCACGAACAGGGGCCTCAGCCAGACGTTCCTAATTCACCCTCACTACACGTTTGGGTTTACCAGGCCTGTCCGGCAGCCTCCCCCGCCATCTGACCCAACTCACCACCAGGTGGTGATCAGTTGACAGCTCAGCTCCTCTCTTTACCCGACTGTCCAAGACATACGGCCACAGGTCTGACGATACGACTACAAAGTCGATCATCGATCTGCGGCGTATGGTGTTCTGGTACCAAGTAAACTTATGAACCTCCCTATGCTCAAACATGGTGTTTTTTATGGACAATCTATGACTAGCACAGAAGTCCAACAACAAAGCACCACTCTGGTTCAGATCGGGCAGGCCATTCCTTCCAATCACCCCTCTCCAGGTTTTTCCATCGTCACCTACGTGGCTGTTGAAGTCCCCCAGCAGAACTATGGAATCGCTAGATGGTACCCTTTCCAGGACACCACCCAGTGACTCCAAGAAGGCCGGATACTCCAAACTGCCATACATAAGCACAAACAACAGTCAAAGCTTTCCCCCCAGAGACTCGCAGTCGCATAGAGGCGCCCCTCTTTTTCTCCAGAGAAAACTCCAACATTGCGGCGCTCAGCCGGGGGCTTATGAAGTCCCCGCCTATGCCTGCCACCCGGTTGGCATTGCACCCGACCCCGATGTCTAACCCTGCAGGTGGTGGGCCCACAGGGCGGCGGCTCCATGTTGTTTCTTTGGACTGTGCCCGACCTGGCCCCATGGGTCAAGGCCCGGCCACCAGACGCTCGCCGGCGAGCATCCCCCCGGGTTTAACTCCAGGGGGTAGCCCCGGTCTCCCTATTCCGGGTGAGGTACATCTCCGTTGTTTCCGCATCATCATCATGGGTCTATGAATCGCGCTTAGTCTGGACCCTCCCCTGGGACCAATTTGCCATGGGACACCTTACCAGGGGCTACTGCATCGGACAACACAGCTCCCAGGTTCACAGGGACACTCACACCCCTCCACCACGTTAAGGTGGCGATTCTTGGAGGGGCGGTCACTTTAATTGTGATATGAAATTTTCATACCGTTATATCTCTAATGCATATACTTGTGAATTATATTATTACAAGAATGTATGTGGATTGAACCATTTTATATTGTATAACTATTGTAAATCTGTTTATGTGATTAATTGAATCGGTTGGACTGGGATTAGAGAAGCCACTGAGGACCCAGCTAAACTCAATGTTGCATTTTATTTTTATTTACAGGATTAAAGAAATAGGGCAGCATGGTGGCTCAGTGGGTAGCACTGTTGCCTCACAGCAAGAAGGTCCTGGGTTCAATCCCCACCTTTCTATGTGGAGTTTGCGTGTTCTCCCTGTGTTTGCGTGGGTTTTCTCCGTGTACCTCCTACAGTCCAAAAACATGCAGGTTAATTGGTGACTCTAAATTGTCCATAGGTGTGAATGTGAGTGTGAGTTGTTGTCTGTCCCTATGTATTGGCCCTGTGATAGACTGGCGACCTGTCCAGGGTGTATTGCCTCTCGCCCTGTGTCGGCTGGGATAGGCTCCAGCCCCCCCGTGACCCTGCATAGGATAAGCGGTATAGCTAATGGATGGATGGATTAAAGAAATAGGCTACTCTTATTAGATAGGCTACTCTTGTTTCAAAAGTTGCACCCATAGTTAAATAACTTATGTTGGTCCTTGTGTTTGGCCCTCAATGGATGTTGAAAATACATCAATTGCCCTTTATAGACAAAAGGCTCCCCACCCCTGCACTAACACATAATTCATTGATTTGGACATTGAGTTTATTCCTGCCTCAAAAATAGAAAGGGATACTTTAATTTGATAAAGAAATTATAAAAGAAAATACAATATTTTGTAGTATTTGTCGATAAATCATTACAGGAATATTTTATAAGTCTTCAATATCTTTTTTTGTAATCAGTTGCATTGTGAATCCAGTATCGTCTATTGTATCGACTCTTTACATCCCTACAAGCATGTAATTGTACAAATATAACCCTCATTTGATGGAACAGTTGAAATGTGTCCATTAAATGGAAACAATTATTGCAGATTTATTTGTTGGCAGGATACGTTTGTATAACAACTGGCAGTGAACTGACAATGGAAATATTAAAATGGAAATATCAAAACGTAAATATATATTTGACATATATTTTATTACGAGGATTAACCCCTTGAGATGAATCATCTCGTTTTCGAGGGGGTCCTCAACTTCTCACAAATGTACAGCAGTACATACACATACAGAAAAGAACACCTATAACAGACAATACATTCTTCCACTCTTACACACACAAACACACACAAAGCTCTCAAAAGTCTGCCCAATTGCAACTTGCAGAACAATATACAATACAATATATATTTATCAATGTTGGCCTAGGTCTGTAAACCAATTATGTTAAAATTAAGGTCCTTCCTGTAGGTCACTAGAAGGACCATCAGTAGTGGGGATGCCAATGACACCAATATGGGGCCCTTCAAGGCTTGGACCACTCACCAACCTCTCCAGCACAATCAATACTTGCAGCCTTTATCTGGCAGCCAGAGTACCCACTAATGCTTTCACACACTTGTTTACCTCTGCATTACAGTAAAAAGTAACATTAACTCTGTTATGACATGAAATGAGCTGTTGCATAGTACATTGGTGCATTATAGAAAGAGGAAGTCGAGTAAAGCAGAGAATTGTGTGTGTGTGTATGTGTGTGTGTTATAGAGAGAGAGAGAGAAAGAGAGAGAGAGCGAGAGAGAGAGAGAGAGAGGGAGATAGATAGATAGATAGAGAGAGAGAGAGAGGTTGGGGTGTATCATATCAGGCGTCATGGAAGTAGGTGAGCAGAAGTGCTGTGTTAGGACAAACTCATCCTTCATGAACACCTACTCTTATACCTACTGATTATTTATGTGGTGCCGGAAAATGTGCTGAGCATGGCTATGTATATAAATAGGAGCATGGTGCTCATCAGAACGAGCAAATCACACAAGGGGGGGTAAAATTAAAGAAAAAATAGAGATACTTAACAGACTGCCAGCTCAAAGAAGGAGAGACTGTCTGCTTTGACTCCAGCCAAGCCTATAGAGAAACTCTGATCAAGCTAAGCTCACGTCGTCTGCATGGATGCCTGTCTGACCTCCGTGGGTACTGGTGCACGACTTTGCGTACTGCTTATTGCATATTAATTCATATGAATGTCTTAGCCAATTCCACGTTCCTCTTGGTTCACAGCCTGCTAAATGTGGGGTACAATGTAGGTTTACTCAAACTTGCAAAGGAAACTAATTTGTTTCTATTGTAAATAGCTGCATAATCACTGTTATTATTAGAGCATTCATTATTTGATCTGATTCTCCACGGCAGCATTTGTTATTGCTTAGTCTTGCCATGGTCACTTACTAAATAGACTAGACACTGCAATACAATCTCTAATACTAAACAATATGTACCACAAAAGTCTCAAGCGGCATAATTTAATTCAGCAGACTGTGTATACTGTAAATATTAACATACAGTATTTATGCACAACAGACACACATGCACATACAAAAGCACTCGCACAACTCACACAAGCAAAGGTACTTCTGTATTCCTTTATAGTTCAGCGTTTCCTACAGTGGAGGGCTAGTGCCTTGGCTTGTTATCTCCCTCCGGAGCTCTTTCATCTCTGGAGGTCACATTGGCCACCCTGGAGGTAAAGGGACGTTCAGAGTGCCAACCGCAGCGGCATGCTAAGAGAGCCATATGTTGTCAGTTAGGTCACAGTCAACGGAGGCAGCAGTGCAATAGGGCTGACTGGTATCTAATGAAAACCATGTCATGCTCGACTGCCTTTGTTTTTAAATCGGTGATGTGAGGGAAATTGGAGTAGGCAGAAGTAATACTGTGATCAAACCTTCAGTTTAGCAGCCGGTAACGTCCTACTGACATTCCTTCGATCGTTTGCGTTCTCATTACAGTATGCGAATAACATATTTCATAATTGTTAATGATTTTTGTATGATAGAACACAGATGAATGAAAAAAAAAGATCATCAGTGACTCTTTTACTAGGATCAATAGGTGGGTCTGGTTTACAATCCCATCAGTCACTATCTACTAGTCTGGGTCACTGCAGGCCAACATCAAATATGTCTTTTCATTACAGAAAGCTTAAAGTTAGACGCGAGGGTCCTGGCCTCTTAATGTTTGCATTAGCCTTGTGGCAAGTGTGTCTGAGTCATAAAAGCAAAAGATGAGCTGTTCCCCTGGTTATCACAGTAATGTGAGACTTTCGGTAAAGAAACGCACCATGTGCTATGTGTGCCCCCCCTCCCCTCCCCTCCCCGCCCCCATCCATTTAATTCTCTCGCTGTTTACATATTATTTTCTTCCTCCCTGTGTATCTTTCCTCATTAAAAATTCTAGAACGTGTTTGAACAGGAAAGTGATATCACACAGCCACATAGATAACGGCACGGTAAAATGGAGGAAAGAAGTCTCGTGGAATCTCTCAATTGAGATCTATTTTCAATATTTTTCTGTGTTTACCTTGCACTGCAATGCCAAGAGGTATTGTCCAGTTGAACTTCATTCAATATAGCAACAAATAGGCAATCGTCCAGTATCTAGAGCACCTGCTTACAGTAACAAGCTCCAAGGCTCAGTGCAATATTAAACAAACAGCTTTCTCTCCTGGGGAATTTTATCAGTTGCAAATGATGGCAAAGAACCCCGACTGCAGACGGCAGAAACAAAACGAAAGCACCAGCCTGACACAGCTGCAGTCCTATAATCTGATGAATCATCCGTTGTATAGGCATCAAGGCAACAGAGAAGGCATAGTTGGAGGCTATGTGTGAGTCTGAGAACATGTGATGTTTATTTTAACCATACCGCTTATGCTTTGAAAGATGCAAGTGCTCTGTTCTGATAAGCTTTGCGCTTTGGCAAAAAATAAAAAACAGCAAAGGCAATAGTTTGAGACAATGTGTGAGTTTGATCATTTTTAGCAAGCAATTGTTTAGCATCTTAAGTAAAGACCACACTTTAAAGTGTAACCTTATTAACCATGATATAGAGGAATGTGATATCTAAGCATAAACTTGACATATTAATCAGCATATGTAAAGGTGTTAAGCACCACATGCTGCCCATGCAGTATTACAGCTGGGACATGAGCTATTCTACTAAAGCTTTTTGTAAAATGGCTCTCTTGGGTCAGTTGAAAGCTAGCAATCAGGTACTAAGGATATTGTATATTAAACAAAAATAATTGGGATAGTGTAATTTGGATAATGCTAAGTTTGTTTGAACTTGAACTATATTTCACATAACTGTTTTTCTAATCTAAAAACCATTGTCTCTAAACCATTGTGTTCAAACAATCTAAAGTATAGAACATTTTACTGGGGACGATTTTTATTTTGTGCGAGAACTAAAGGTGTGTAGATGGTGTGAACAGAGAAAGACAGGAAAACCCTTTTTTTATATTACGGATTGCTTTGAAATTACCTTGGAGAGCCACTGCCTGTGCTAGACAACGTCTGTGTTTATCACATGTGGGAGTTAGAGTTTGGGCTGGCTGATCTTTCTTGATTGGACACACAGAGCCAATATCACTATGGCAGGTGCTGATAAGAGAACAGTTGAGATAATAATCAAGAAGGCTGTTTCAACAATTAAATTTGACAGAGGAAAAACTGAGCAATTATTCTGTTGCTATTATCTCGGTATAAATGGTTAAGGAAAATAGTCCTTTTTCTTCAAACCTTCAATTAACTGATGATAGCTGCCCTGATCCTTTTTTTATATATGCCCCACTGTAGATATAGCGAGGAAGAAGATTATTGCTAGATTAAGCTCCATAGGCATTTTGATAGCAAATGAAACATGGGTGCTTGCATGACTAAATTGATACATTAAGATGACAGATTCTGTTTTGGTTTGGAAGCTGTCACCATTATAAATATGTGTGACCTTGTTTCTGATGGTGCAAAGGTTTATCCTGATACAGAAAAGTAAGTTGAGACAGAAATTAATAATAAAAAATAAATAACTGTATCAGAATAACAAAGTTACCATATATGGAACCCCTGGGGAGAGTGACAGTGTTACATATGATGTGTGTGCCTCGTTGTGCAGTGTGTGTGTGTGTGTGTGTGTGCGTCTGTCCATTAAGGTGTGACTGTTTGCTTTTCTTTGCAGCCTGCTTTGAAGTCAACACTGTGAGAGGCATCTCAGAGGACAACATTTTGTGGTGAGTGTCTTCTTTTGAAATTAGGACTGTTTAGCCATTTGCATAGATAGAGCATTAGACATTCTGGGAAACAAACAGACTATATAGTACAGAAGACAGGGACATGACACTGAAAAAGGCTTTTTCCCAAGCAAACTATTTCTAAAGGCTAAAATGTGAAATACATAAATCAACATCCACAATCAAAAAGCATTCCCTTTTCTTTCACATTTCCACAATTTCCACATGTACAGTACATCGCAACAAACAGACAATAGGCACAAACACTAATACTTACAGATACATACACATAACATCACAAGGTCTTCCCATTTTCTCCTATACTTACTAACACATTTCTACAATTCCAACACGTACATCGCGACAGGCAGACATACAGAGAGACAGACAACAGGCACAAACACTATACATACACACAGATACATACATACACATGTACACACACACACACACACACACACACACACACACACACACACATAGCAGGAGAAAAGGGAATGAGACAGAGGCTTGAGAGTTACATTCCTCTTCCAGTGCAGCTATTCCACAGCGTTTGTTATCGTCTCACATAGGCAGGGTTGGGCTGGCGCCACGGCTGTTTGCCTCCCAGCCTGCGCAATGGGAGTCTGCTCCATTATCAGAGCTACTGCTCCACCACCCTGCAGCAAACCCAGCGTCCTCGGTTTCGGCAGATTTAATTTCTTATCTCAATAGGGAAAACTGCCTCTCTGATGAACAGTAGAAACACCCTGGGCTGCTGTGAACATGGCTACAGAATACATACAATAGATGGTTTGATAAACTTATGAACGGTAAAACTACTGATATTCCTCTCAGGAATTTGCACTTGGTAATAGATATTCCAGGGGATTTGCTTTATAAATAATCATTCTGGGAACGGAACCTCTCTTAAACATTAATCCAGTCCTGGAGCAGCCGAGAGCAATGTTTTATAAGGGTCTGCCATCGATGACAAATCGAATTCTTAAAGAGGATCCCAAGAAGATGAATATCAGTAATGTGTTGCTCTTGTGTACTCTCCATTCTGGGACAAGCCAAGCAGGCTTTATACTATTGATTGCCAGTGGTTGAGGAAGAGACAGGCAATCATTTCCAAAGGGGATTAGTGAGCTCCTCACCCACAATACTCACACACGAGTCATGCGTGTTTTGAAGCTGCGTCCATAGCACCTTTGAAAATGGTTAATATATTGTACACGCGATGGTTTATCAAAATAGAAAGCAGACTAGATGCAATTCATTGCATGGTTGACAAATGCATTCAAACATGCGTTGTCATGGTAAAATATGTCATATTTGTACTGTGAGACTGCTATGGGAATATTTTATCTTTTTTTGCTGTTGCTGTATCCCACAATCATTTTCATTGTTTGTTCAATGAGAGGCCACGGTATTTTAGCTGAGCCAAAGCAGTTGACTTTTAGTCATTTTTTTCACCGCTTTTACTCACACTTTATCAATGTCATCCACTGCCATTGGAAAAGTAATTGTGTGTCAACATTTCCAGGCCATAAAACAAAAGTCATTATGTGAGCAGAAAATTACATGACCTGATATACCTTGGCTAAATTAGTTTTCTGTGCGAAAGCAGTTAGTAACTCTACATAATCAGTAATCTTGGTTGTACCCTGAGTAAATTAGCAAATCATGTTCAATTGCAATGTATTCACTTTTGACTTGCAATAAATGCATTATGTTAATTGACAAACCCATACCTTTATAATGTGAAGTTCATGTTTTTGGGATCCACTGTATGTAACGTTTACATCCTGACACCATGAGGGCAGGAAATAATTCAGTATAGTAGTTTTAAAAGGGACAGTTTTAAAGTTAAAGACACAATTAGCAAGCTATCGAGACAATAATTAAAAACTAAGAACAATGGCTATCCCTACCAGAGAACATATATTAAACTGACAGAACAATTAACCGGCAAACTTTCCAAACCATTTTAGGGGCTGTTCAGACTCTGACAATTATATTACAGATATTAAAGGGGATACATACAGATGGAAATTCTAAATAGATTTTCAGTTGACTGAAGGTAAAATAAGGGGTTGTAAAGTAAGACAGAACGTCTTTTAAATGTATGCATTATTCCATGTTTTTAGATTTAAATCAGCTTTGCTTTGGTGTCGTTTGTGCACAAAAATAGCTTTGTTAATTTCAGACCCATAGGACAAAAAGTGAGTATGTCAGCTAATTCTGGACTTGGCCATAACATATTCTGGCTAAAATAGCAGACTAATAATTGCATTTTCAACTGTACTGGATGCTTAATGGGGTCCAACTAAAAAGGCAATTATTATTCTATATGGTAAATGTAAACTATCGGTACACAAAACCGTCTTTATTTATTCAACGAACAGAACATTTTTAAATCAATAAGGAATGTCATGCCATAGGTTATGAGTACTCTTTGAAATATGGATCAGCTCCTGGTATTTTCTTATTGAATTAGCTTTTGGGAAGTGACAAGCCACAGCTTCTAGCGTGTGATTTTATTAAGATAAGCAAGGAAAGTGGCTAAGCCGGTCATTTAAAATGAGATTACCTTATGGAGACCTTTTTTTTGAGAAAGGGATTATAGTTCCCTTTGGTGGTGAATTGAGTGTAGGAAATGAGACTGACGCCTTTGACATCTTATTATGTCTCAATGGTTCTTCAGATCACTGTGACACATTTAAAGATCTATCTAATAGTCATCATGCAGGTGCAACCTTCAGAAATGTTGCGGCGGATCCAATACTACTTACTTACTACTATATATTACTATACTATATATTCCAGATATGAATATTTCATTCAGAACTGCTCATTACAACAGGATCACTCTAAAAATATTTTCTTTGCTAGAACATAAAATATGTGCATTTATCATTTCATAATGCAAATTTGTAGACTTACTGTAGAAGCCTTTATGTAACTATATCAGTGCATTAGAATGGTATTACTCACATAGGCAATTACATATTGTTTCCAAAACATATTTCGAGGTCTCAGTAAAAAGCCTGTTTTCATGTAAATTGCTGTTTTCACTTGTTTTGTTGGCAGCTGTTCAGCAATCAACCATTTAGAGCTTCAAAGACGTTTTATTTTTTTGAGAACGTATAATTAAATAGGAAAGGGTGTAACCTCTTTTAGTTCAGTGTCATTTTGAGAAATGACTGTTGCAAAACTTATTATGTCAAGCCAATACAATTCGAACAACAGCTAGATTCCTTGCACAATAGAAGCAATTTTTGGTAAAGTGTGTACCTAAGGATTCATGAATTAATTCTCATTAGCTCAATGACATGCATGTCTGAAGCGCACTGGGGAACCAGTTTGCAAAGCAATTTGCTTAAAGGCCTAGTAATAACAGCAATTTCCATTTGCCACAGACAAGTATCACATATTAAAATAGCTGCAGCATTCCTTTTTTGACAACAGCTTTCCAAATAGCCATGTCAGTCCGTCCGTGCAGCAGGGCCAGCGTTCTTTTGTAAATAAAAATCATTTTCCAGGCTCAGTTAAAAGCAACCATAGCAGACACAGAGGAAGTTAATGGTCAATTTAACAGTATGATGCTTTTTGTGCATATCTGAAAGGTTTCCTGCTGTTTGAAAGGAGAGTTCCATCACAATAACCACAAATTGTTAACAAAGTGTGTCCAAAGTGCTACTTTTGACTTATTGTGAGTATGTCAGTGCGTACGATCACACCCTAAGCACATTCACTTTATTAACAACAGCCTCATTATGATAGGGCCCATTAGTAATCATTAATGTGGATGAAACAAGCAATTTTGTCCAAGTTTTCTGGACTATCAAAGAGAAGAAAATGTGCAGAAATGAAAATTGTAAGATGACAACAACAGACTAAAGATTAGAAAAAAATATTCATAGTTATTAGAATGTCTGTGTAAACACTGTCACAGATTTAACATGAGATTTACATTATACCCATCTGAATGTTTGGGCTTACAATCCATTATGGAACATTATCAGGTCACTACATTCAAAGTTATTGTGGAAACAGCGTAATTCCTTATACAGTAACTGTGACGTACTAGAATCTTTACAGTTTGTCATCCTCTCTTATCCTCGTCCTCTATTAACCTCTCTTCCAGCAGTGTTTCAACTGGGGGAGTTTTACGAAAACAGATTAAAATAATATTGTATCCAATAAGTACAAAATAGGATAGATGCTCTTATCAAGATGTTCATACAATAGTTTCATTGTGCAGAAGGAAATGAACACGACAATCACAGAGGCAGTAATGCATTATGATAAAGGAAAGAACCCACCTCTTTTATAATGTGATCGCAAAAATACATCCGAAACAAATGGTAAAATCCATGAATTAGCAACCAGACAAAAATATTCACTTCAAATAGTCAACTGGGGAATTCATTATGAAATAAATTACACAGGACGAACAAATACTCAAGGGACAGCGAATCTATCCTAATCTTGGGTTCAGCATAATCAACGTATTTAAAGGCTCACTTCAGTTGTGTAATTGTGTGATTTACATGACTTATGCCCCGTGAAAACTATTTGTCATCTACCGACCTAGATTTGTGAGAGGGATTTTCCACCTGTGGAGCAGTAGGAAGCAAGGTGGGATGCCAGATAAAGGAAACAAAACGAGCAGGCTCTTTTTTATCACATAACGTAGCTCTGTATCATTGGCTTAAGCTTGCCTATCATAGTGAAAAGGCTGACATTAATAAGGCTTTGAAATGTAAACTCAATATATAAATTTGTTGCATAATAAAAATGTTATATAAATATAAAGGTAGAGGTGCTTTAAAGTGTACAGGACATAGATTACCCTTAACAGATTAACCATAAGTCAGTGGGCTTCCCTTCAAACTGAGTATTTTGTTGGTCACAAGAAAGTTGTCCCGTGGTTGCATATGTAACCAGCAATCTTCACTCATTGCAATCATAGCCCAGTCCTATAGCTTGCTGGTGGTCGCTATATTTTGTATTTGTGTGTTCTCTATCCGTTCGGATGCTTTTATAAGAAGGGTCTACACATCTTTAACACAGAGGTTGGTTTGCAAGGTGGGCAATCGGACAATTTAACTTAATCACATGATTGCATGTAGGGTATTTGTGGAGCTGGTGCTCATAACATCTTTGCAGTTATGCTTTGTTAAAGAACATGTGAAAATGTATTGTATCATGATATAGATTGATCATGTCAAAATCCTGGTTTGGGCTACAGCAGCTGATTAGGTGCATGGGTATGGCTTTAGAAAGCCATCGTAATTGTAGTAATGGTAGGTTTCTCTAAAGTAGAAAAGGTATGACTGAAACAAGGACAGGAAATTGGTCTGTTAAGAAAACCGGTGTAGTGAAATATTTGCTTGTTCCAAAATATGACCTGTCAAATCCTGAAAGGATTAAATAAGTGTAAAAACCATATTAATATGTTCTTAAAAATGGCCAGGGAATTTTGTGCTAACCACTGCCAGGTATCCTAAAGTCTTGTTGCAGCAAAATGCATAGATAAACTATGAATGTCTTATTTCTGCCTGCAGTTCGGTAAAAATTGTCGGCTCTCTTGAGAGTACCGAGTACTGCGACATCCCACAGAGCACAGTGGAGGTTGGTAGATCATTTTTGGATCCTGACCCTGCAGTGTTGTCATTAATGACTCAAAAGGCACTACAAGATGCATTGATTGGACGAGCATGCTGCTGACATTTTGCAAATAAGGTCAAAATAATGCCTATACAAAATGCACGTGTAAACATGACAGGAACAAACAGCATAATAGCCCCTCTGTTATTTCTGTTTGAAATAAAGCCTTCTCATTGTGCAGCAAAACAAGAAGAGCTATAAATTATTCAGGCCTTCTCAGATGGCTGCCCATTTACATTCGGTAGCTTTAGTCTAGCTGGACATATTACCTTTGCTTTATTTCTTTGTACTTGGACTCCCTCGAATAGCAGGTAAAATGAATGGGACCGCTGAGGAGTGTGTATTTGTCCTTATATTCGGGTTTGGGACACATAGTCCCCTAAAAGCAGATGGAATATGACAATGAATGTGAAGGAGAAAAAAATACAGGGGATTATTACTGCAATATGTAAATTGCAAAGTAAATGGTGGCCTCTCATGCATTGCATTGCAAGCACAATAGACAGGATAAGAGAGGAATAATTGAATGCAGTGCTCTAATACTATTTCTCTTCACTGTAACCCTTGAAGGACATCTTTCTTCTGACAACGTACAGCCGCTGATTCTCCTCTCTGCAGTGCTTTCATCCATGCTGGTGTGAGGATTTTACTGAGTGTCAGGTTCGATGGGAGAGACGGAGGAGCCCCTCCCTTGAGAGGTTTTTTAAGGCTGCACACCCTTCCTGTCTAGATGTCTAAACTGTGGATTCAATCAAAGTCTGCAGATGGGAAGAAAACAAAATCCAGAACATTCTCCAAGAGCATTAAAATATATGAAATCATTGAGTACATATTCTACTGGTAATGGACTTTTAAAACCATATTCTGTGTATTTAGAAAGCATAAAAGCTTTTAAAAAATGAAGAAAAGATCTGGGCTCAGTAGCTAACTTAGATTAATCATATTGCATTTATCTGGTGATGAAGAGACAAAAATGTATGCATATCTCTATATTTCGGATTGCAAACTTTCTCTCATCCAACTGTCCATATATTACTCACTGTTCACTTACAATCTCTTCATCATCACATGTGTTCTTACAGAGATGCACTCACTGCTGCACGTTCATCTTTACTTCTCTGCCATCATTAATGCTCCAAATTCCAATTCTCGGACCCTCTTTTCCACTGTGAGCAAGCTCATTCAACCCTGCAAGGACACCATATCAACTTCCTCCTCCCAGCTTGTTTTAATGATAAAATATTCAACATTTACCCCTCTTTGAACTCCAACCCTCCCTCTGGCACAGCCACCGTGTCCCCTGATGTGGGTGACTGTCTACTGACTACCTCTGATAATCATTTCTCTTCATTTACCCTGGTTGACTCGGCACATGTCTCAAAATGGATTGAGGCATCTAAACCTACTGCCTCTCCTCTCGATCCACTTCCCACTGTCCTCATGCTTACTACTTTTCTTCCTCACCTAACTGACTCATTCCATCCATCCCTGTCCCAGGGAGTTTTTCCATCCATCTTTAAAACTGCTTGTCACTCCTAACCTAAATCTGACCTAGATACAAGGATCCTTGAAAACTACCGCCCTATCTCTAGCTTACCTTTTTTAGCAAAAACCTTCGAAAGCATCATTGCATTTCAGTTAGAACCATTTCTATCTGCCAATAGTTTGCTTGAGCCCCTTCAGTTTGGTTTTCGCACACTCCACAGCACAGAAACAGCACTCACTGAGGGTACCAATGATCTCCTTACCTCCAATGCAGGGACCCCTCTAACATCCTCGTCCTGTTAGACCTTAGTGCAGCCTTTGATATGGTGTGTCACAAACTGCTTATTTCCAGGCTGCAAATGTTAGGTGTTTAGGGGCACTGCTGCACTCTCTCTTCTTCAGTCATACCTCACAAACAGACATCAATTCATCTCACTTAACGGATGTACATCTGATACATCCCCAGTCCCACAGGGTGTTCCCCAGGGCTCTGTTCTGGGGCCCCTCCTTTTCATAAACTATATCCTTCTTCCATCTAACAAACATATCTAAAATCCAACCATTCCTCTCCCATAGTGTAGCTGCCAAACTCATTCACTCATTCATTTTCTCCTGTCTTGACTGCAACTCACTTCTCTTTGGCATCAGCACAACCTCCCTCCATAAACTCCAACTGGTTCAAAACTCTGCTGCTCATCTCTTGACCTCAACCACATCCTCTGAGCACATAACCCCCGTACTCTCTAACCTTCACTGGCTCCCTGTCAATCATCACATTACCTACAAAATCCTTCTCCTCATCTACAAAGCTTTACATATCTTGGCACCTCACTACCTCTCTGACCACCTCCAACTATACCATCCTACCCAGACATTAGGTTCCTCTTCAGATAGGCAACTGGTCATTCCCACAGCAAAACGAGAACAATTTGGGAAGCGTGCATTTTCTAGGGCAGCACCTAAACTATGGAACTCTCTACCTCCTTTAATTCACAATTCCAATGCACAACGAATCTATCTTTCAAAACCTTTTCACCCTAGCATACAATCATTAACTGTGTAGAGTCCTATCATTATAATGCTATGCTGTCCTTTTGTTGTACCTATAGTATAGAACTGTTGCTCTCTGTTCGTTCTCCCTGTACCTCTTTAATTGTTTAGTTTTGCCATGTTATCTATGTAGATGTTGTGAAGCAACTTTGGGTGCCAGAAAACCGTTACATAAAGAAAATGTATTATTATTATTATTATGATTATTATTATTATTATTATTATTATTATTAATAATAATAATAATAATAATAATAATAATAATAATAAAAATCATAATAATAATAATAATAATAATAATACTAACGTCACATGGCGTCAGGCCCACGGAGATGGAATGCTATTGCTTCATTATGAAGTCCCGCTCACATCGTTTCTCGTTTTTTACACACAACCATTGTTGGATTTGTATTGATTGGATGAGTGAGGGAAAATAAGTGACTTCAACCAAACTATATATATTATCTTGTACAATAACAATTGTGGACAGGGAAAATGTATCCGACGGCTGCTCTTTTCTTATGTTGTCAAGGCAACACTGTGCAACTTTAAGTTGCCTGTTGCGACAATGATGAACGAAATGAAAGGAATTTTGAGCTGCTCTGTATTTCACTGAGGGACACGACAAATCAAGAGACTTTTTAAATACTTTAGCCTCTCAAAGGTATGGCTTTTCTGGATGGTTCTACATTTTGATTGATGCAAGGGGCTTTGATCAAAGTCTGTTATGATCATCCTTTTTGGATTCTTAGTTTGATGGGGAAAAGAAAACAGCCTCGTTATTGCCTGGAGGTTTAAACTGCGATGTTCATAGGAAAACAAAATAGTTATTGTCATAATTTTCATACCCTTGATCTCATCTATTCTCTGTTTTCAACAAAGGGTATTCTAAAAGTGTTCTTTTCTGCTGAGTATTTGCTGACAAAAAAAGCGGTACTTTGTGATGCAGGCATAAGTAGGTTGCCAAGTGTAGAACAGACATGGTTGTCAGATTCAACTATCCCAACTGAAAGTTTGCACTGCAGTTACTTTGCCAATTCAAAGCAGCCATGGACATACATTTTTTTTATGCATTTGAGTGAGCAGCAAGATGTCTGCCTTGGATTGGTTTGGGCTGTCAGCTTTGGGCTTGACATTATTGGCAGATTAGATCAATGTTAGCGTCACATCTTTTGAATGTAAGCAATCACACAACTATTCCAGCAGTTGTTACAGTCGCTATAGTGACGTGGGGTAATATAGGCAACCCGTCTGCAAGTACTTGGCTAATCTTGTGTCAATCAGAAAAGGTTCTAGACACTATCCAAGTAACTATAATGATTTAATTATTTTTGATAATTGTTCTGGGTCAACCAGCTGTCCTAAATTCAGAACAATGGTAACGATTTTACTTTTGGATAGTAGAATTTTAGGCCAACTCCATAATCGTTCACCTTTTCATCTTTGTCTCTTATCCCCAGAGTGGGTGGCTAAGTAGGCTACTCCACTTCCTGAAAAACCATGGGTCAAAGGTCGCCTGAATCCTATGACAGCCTGATGATGTATTGAACCTTTGGAATGCGTCAGTCATAATAGCTGTCAAGTACCAATTAGTTATGGTTTCCGGTGCTCTGTCTATTTCGGTACGCTCGTTGTCATTACATCATTCTACATACTACCATTGACATAACCCCAAATACAGGTACACGTCACTCAAAAATATAAAAAAAGTGCAAACTGAATTATTTAAAAAAAGCTTAGAGAGAGATCTCTAACACCGCATGTTGTAACCCCTCCCATCCCTCCATCCCCTCCCATCCAGACCATCTTCCTATCCTTCTGTCTCTCGCGGTGACTGAAGCTGACACTCACTCATAGTGCCCCCCCCCCCATCATCCCCCCATCCCTTCCCCCTCCTCGAGAGAAAACACAATCCCCGAGCATTTAAAAGGGGCTATCTCTCCTTCCTACTGGGGACGTCTACAGCTTTCAAATAAGAGCCGAGCCTTGCTTCGGCAGGATAGGCTACAACCTCAAGGAGATGTCATTGGGGGCGGACTTGTCAATCATTTCCAGCCCAACTCTGTCATCGTTTAGCCGTGCCTGAGCCCTTGGTAGCTATTTCAGTTTGAGGGCGACAGACCTAGAAAGAACGCTGTCATGCTAGGAGAGATGGATGCATCCCGACAGCACTGTTTAATAGAAAGCTGCCTCGCAGAAGCACATTTTCGATGGGGGCCGAAAGGAGGGGTTTCGGGACGTTTTTCTGTTCCGATACCATAGAAGAAAAGGGTATGGAGCAACCGACAGATAGTTAACAGTTCTCTCTTTACAGTCTCTGTATTTGCCAAGTGGTGTGCATATAATCAACATTTCAGTCAAAGCACGTTCATAGAAATGTAAGAAGGAACTTCTTTACCACACACTAAACATTCACGACAATGAAAGATACATTCTGTCGATCTTCTATAAGATTCCACAAAGAGTGCCACTCAGTGCTCAAAATGGACGATATATGGAAATGTGTATATGTACTGTCAGACAATATTCCAATCATAGTTTCCATTCAGATGTACATGTCTGGATGGTCCTGCAGTTGGAGGATGTGACAGGGAAACAATGGGACGGTAGATTGCTGAGAGCGTGTGCATGTCTGAGGGCCTGAAAGGGGAATGAAGAAAATACAGAAGGAGAGAATGCCGAAAACAAGAGAGAAGAGAGCGAGGAAGCAGAGGCGAGCAGTGTGAAGAACGTGTGAGAGAAAGAGAGAGAGAGAGAGAGAGA
>JAVQIZ010008494.1:0-15798 GCA_036023535.2 Galaxias brevipinnis
CTGATGGGTTTTCCAGTTAACTTCACCCAAGCCTTTGGGCCGGCAGTCTCTCCTCCTCACTGTGAAAGCCTTGCATGTGACTAGGGTGTAAAGGACACTAACATCGCCATGCATCCCAATGACACACTAGCCCAGCACACAGTGAAAGAACTGGGATGAACACACCTGCTACCCAGTGGTCCACTCTGACCTAGCCCTTTGGAACTTCCATAGTCATATGTTTAAGACTTATGTCTGTGGAGAAGCTGTTGAGACAAACAGTGACCCATGGGAAAGCAGCTTAACATTGTAAAATTAGTTCAGTGAAAAAAAGTGACTTTTTCTCATCAATCTAATTCGGGTTGTTATGTTAACATTTGGGTTAACATTTGTATGTGTGTCTTGTATCTTATTGTGTGTGTGTGTGTGTGTGTGTGTGTCTGTCTGTCTGTCTCTGTGTCTGACTGTGGGTGTTTGTTTGTCTGACTGTGTGTGTGTGCGTGTGTGTGTGTGTCTGACTGTGGGTGTTTGTTTGACTCTGTGTGTGTGTGTTTGTTTGACTGACTGACTGACTGACTGACTGACTGACTGACTGACTGACTGACTGTGTGTGTGTGTGTGGGGGGGGGGGTGTGGGTGTGGGTGTGAGTGCAGCGTCTCCGGCGGAGCCTCCATCCGGGCCTTTTGAGGAGGATCTCCTCCACATGGACCACCACCACCTCAGCCACGGGCATGCCCACCATCGAGCCAGGCCCAGTGCGCCGGGACCGCAGCGCCAGCATCAAGCCCTTCCACGAAGCGCTCACCTGCAGGTCCAACACCTCACACCTTACCTTACACCCCACATACACAGTATAGCCCTCAACACACTCAACACACACACACACGGTGCAGCTGTGTGCACACACACCATACACACACAAACACACGCACCACAGCCCTGTGCACAACGTGCCGTTGTTCCCTGGTGTGTCACTGTTGATCTTTTCCAGCACAATTCTGTTCAAGATCACTTTCTCTTTTTGTCCTTTGTCTCGCACTCTCAATACTCCTCTACCTACAGTGCATTCAGAAAGTATTCTGACCCCTTCACTTTTTCCCCATTTTGTTATGTTACAGCCTAAAATGGAAAATGTTCATTTCTGTCTCATCAATCTACACACAATAACACTTAATGACAAAGCAAAAACAGGTTTGTTGAGATTGGTGCAGATGTTTTACAACATATAAACTTAAATGTAATTTAAATAAGTATTCAGACCCTTTGCTATGCCACTCAAAGTTGAGCTCAGGTGCATCCTGTTCCATTGATGTGTCTTCTTACTGACATTGACTTTGACTTTAGACTTTATTGTCCCTGGAGGGAAATTCTTTTTCACAGATCTGTACATCATCACCATTCACACTCATCACCCATCGTTACCCGCACCAAAATCAAACAGTATTCATACAAGTACATCACTGCATACATGACGACATGACATCAGCAACAAACAACATGACAACAGTGAGATAATTAGTGGACAGACAGCTGGTCAGGGGCCGGGGGCCTCAGTTTGTACTGACGCTTCGACAACTTGATTACGGTCCTCTTGTGTCAAATGATTTGATTGTACCTGATTTGGAAAGACATACACCTGTCTATATAAGGTCCCACAGTTGACAGTGCATGTGGGATCAAAAACCAAGTGATGAAGTCGGAGGAATGGTCCGTAGAGCTTCGGGACAGGATTTTGTTGAGACACAGATCTGGGGAAGGATACAAAAACTATGTCTGCCACATTGAAGGTCCCGAAGAACACAGTGGCATGCATCATTCTTAAACGGAAGAAGTTCAGAACCACCAAGACTCTTCCGAGAGCTGGCCGCCCGGCCTTACTGAGCAATGAGGGGAGAAGGGCTTTGGTCAGGCAGGTGACCAAGAACCAGATGATTACCTTAAGACATGCGGCTGTAATTGTTGAAAAAGGTGCCTCATCAAAGTACAGAGTAGACGATCTGAATTGTTTATTCTTAATAAGCTTGCACACATTTAACAACAGGTTTTTGCTTTCTCAGCATGGGCTATTGGGTGTAGATTGATAAGGAAAAATGTATTTGATCAATTTTAGAATAACGCTGTAATGTAACAGAATGTGAAATAAGTGAAGGGGTCTGAATCCTTTCTGAATGCTGTGTCTCTTTGGTGTTG
Source organism: Galaxias brevipinnis (assembly GCA_036023535.2). NCBI lineage: Eukaryota > Metazoa > Chordata > Actinopteri > Galaxiiformes > Galaxiidae > Galaxias > Galaxias brevipinnis. The sequence continues at coordinate 2,171 of JAVQIZ010008494.1, forward strand.
TGACATATCAGACACGGAATAGGAATCCACAATGCTCAGAATTGGGCCGTGCGTGTGGTGTGGGCCAGAAAGAGGGTGCTGCCTCGGGCCCAAGGCCTTAAACTGAATAACAGAGACACGCAGAGAGACTCACTGCTCATCGGTGCTGAAGAGGGAATACATAACGCCATAGCCGTAATACATGATGAAGGCATGGCCGTCTGTGTGCTCCAGATTCACAAGGGGTTGTTTAAGGGAAGGGGAGGCAGGCTCTTTGTGTGTGTTTGTGTGCGTGTGTGTGTGTGTGTGTGTGTGTGTGTGTGTGTGGGTGTGTGTGTGTGTGTGTTTGTTGTTGCTTTTCTGAGCGTCTTGGGAATCCAGACCGTGGGGAGGAAAGTTGTATAGAGATTGGTATGATAAAATGACCTGGAACAGCTGAGAACGTCCAAACAAGGCCAGGATCCCACACTGTCTCACTGCTGCACACATCAAATACTTCATGGCTGTTGTGCCTTTGTTTTTGCTGTCCAACGCAATAGGCCAAAAAAGAAAAATAAAGGATAAATGAGTTACTATTTTGTTAGAGTCATTGGTTTGGTAAAATTCTGAATGATAGCTTTAAAGGTCAGTTGAGAACTCATTGTTGTATTGGTTAAGACACGACTCCAAGATTAGGGTAGCTCCAAAGAAGCATTCGCCTCGAACTTTGTTGTGTATGTGTGTGTGTGTGTGTGTGTGTGTGTGTGTGTGTGTGTGTGTGTGTGTGTGTGTGTGTGTGTGTGTGTGTGTGTGTGTACACAGAGTGTTAAGGATGGAGGTGCATGTGCAATATTCTCCAAATAATAGATAGGATGGATTGTCGTCAGGCTCGTTGAAATATTTACCTAGACAGAACAAGGCCCCATCGTGTTACATTCCTCTCCTCCACTTACCCCTCACAAGCTTCGTGACACAGACACACAACTCCTCTCTGAGGAAGGTGGCCCTTTGTTTGTTCATTCAGATGCCTTTTGGCAGGCTCATCCTCTGTGTGGTGGAATGACATGCAACAGCAGCGTCACAGACAAGGGTGGGTGGGTATGGAGTGTGTGAGTGTGTGTATGTGTGTGTGTGTTTGTGTATGTGTGTGTGTGGTTGTGAGTATATACAGTAAGTGGGAAAACATCTCACGATGAGAGATGTGTTTGTGCATTCAACTTACACACACATAGCTCATGTGCTCTGGTTCCATGTCATCTTCTCAGATAGATCAATCATGCTATACACTAAGACCGTTGTGATACTGTTGTTTTGTCTTGTTTATTGATGCTTTGTCTGGGTAATGTGTGTGCGTGTGTGTGTGTGTTGATACTTTCTGTGTCTATTAATAAATGCAGGACACACTAACATCCACTAAGAGAGGGCTGCACCTGCAGAATTTGACTGTGCCGCTAAGAAAAGTACCTGACAGTCACCTGCCTGCCTGTCTGTTTGGCTGGCTGGCTGGCTGGCTGGATGGCTGGCTGCTGGACTGCTGTGTCTGTCTGCCTGCCTGCCTGCCTGCCTGCCTGCTTGCTTGACTGCTGGTCAGTCTCTCTGCCTTTTTGACTGTCTGCCTCTCACATGGGTCTACAATGCCCCCCAGCAGATCTGCTCAGCAAAACTTACACAGCTGTGTAGAATTTGGGTGATGTAGTTTTCTGAAGAGCACTTCCTGTCACTTGACTTTGTTTGGAGTGGTGGCTTTGAACTACGGTTCACCCTAGTAGTTTGTTTTGATTATGTTTGCACCATGACACCAAGCTCCATCATCACCTTGATCACATAAGGCAGCTCTGGTACAGTCAGGGATATTGTTCTCTCAGAGTGGCTGTGCAATGTGCAGCAGTCACATGTTCCTTGCCATTTGCAGCGGAGTGACACATTTAAAAAAAAAATTCATTCATGTGAACATGTCATTGTGTCAAGTTTCAGGTAAGGTTATCTGATAGTGTTTTTCAAAGGGATGGGTTAGTACACGTTGTTTGCATACAACTAGCCTGGTGAGTAAGCTTCAATAGTTCACATATCAGTGTCGTTAAAGTGAGGTTTTAGGTTAGAAATGTTTTCCCCGATCATTTTGAATTAGCGTACGGTTGGCTTAAGCTGGTCCCAAAACAACATTTCCTAATTCAGAATGCTCGGCAGTTAGCTTAAATTGCTCACAGAACAAGGCTTAATTATCCTGAATTATACAGGCAATTTTGTGGAGTTGTTCCAAATAAATGTCCAACTAAAGTCAGAGACTTATGCCATGTGCTTTCAAACCCACCCCTTCATTGTGGCCTGCCATTTCATAAAACTGTGATATGCTTGAAGTCAACACATTTAATCTGTTGCTCTTTGTAGGGCTGTGGCTGCTCTTTCTTGTGAAGTCATTGCAAATTTTACTTGAGAAAAGACGATAGAGGCAGGATGAATGTACAAACAGACACGCGTGCGCATACACACACACACACTGTACTCCAGCTGCCCACCCTGACCAGTAGATAAACTAGCAACCCCTCAGAAACAGATATGTCTGCTGTATAGACTATAGGACTGGCCTTTAGAGCCAGGGTCCTGTTTGGGAACACTGTCTGCAGAGCATCACTTGTCTGGAGAGAGCTTCCTCTCAGCACTTGCTTACATCCTATTGCCAAGGAGATCTTTTTCATTCAGATCTTTTCAAAAGGAACGAAGGAAGGGGAAGGAAGGAAGTAAGCAGGAGCATCATTTAGGTTCACTAAATTATGACCGTTTCTATACACTAGCCTCAGGTCAGATATGTTGTATTCATCCGACTAAGAGAGGCAATATTTCATCTAAGGGTCTAGGACTCTATGGGTCCACCTCTCACAATGAGTCAAGGGAAAATATGGCCTAAACACAGACTCATAAAAAGAACTTGGAAAAAACCCACAAGGTAGGAACTCAAAACAAGAAACACAGGAGACAAGGTAACTAAACAGCTCCAGTGGCATTTTAGCAATTTACTTGAGAATAAAGCAAGGTACATATAAGGCAACAGAAACACACACAATGACCAAAGACAGAACAAAGGAAAACAGGAACTTAAATACACTGGCAAAAGGCACAGGTGAAATCAATAAAACTAATAATTGGCCTGTCAGAAACCAGGTGAAAACTATGAAACCATAATTAAGGCCACAAGGGTGCAACAGACTAGTCACTTCAGTGGGTGTAGAGCCCTCTGCTGGGCTGAACCCCCTCAGGACTCTGACACCACCCTCCTTAGTAGATTGTACATCATCTGGAAATAGAACATGCATGTTTGTAACAGTCTATTCCTCTTTCACACACCTGTCCAGTTATGTCATAGTCATTGCCATTTTTAGAGCAATATGGGTGAGTTGTACATCCTGTGGGCGATACGTAAATTTTCCCTTCAATTTTCCCAGCTAGTGTGTCCACTACTACAACAACCACTTAACCAAGTTGCCAAGTTGCTGATCACACAGTAGGTGCTAAAACACTCCATCCCGTTGTGGCTGTGTGGGTGTAATGCCAATAGAGATCTTTGGCAGATGGGTAGCATTCAGGGATAAAGAACTCAACATTTTATACTGTATGACTGCCAGTATGCCCAGCTAGGATATTGTATGCCAAGGGATATATTGTGTTTATTCTATTGCTAAAATATTACTACATAATGCTTAAGAAATTAACCACACAATAATTCACTAAGTCACTAATTGATAGACCATTTGCAGGCACAACAATCTTTATTATGAAGATATCTGTATTTTATCAATTATCACAGTACTTACAATAAACAAACCAAATTGGATTAGTTTACATCAGCAAATGTGTGGCTTTCCCCATTCACTTTGACACTCCCCCGTCTTTTGCTAAGGGATTAGTGAATGGAAACAGGGAGGTTAAAGAAAAAAAAAGCATGCCTTCTTTTGCCTTCATCTGCTTCATCACTAAATCACTCTTATCTTAATTAGGATATTAGGCTTTCTTAAGCTCCCTTTTTTCCATCAAGTCAGCTATCGTTGACGCATGGTTGAGTATTAAACAAGAACAGTTGCCCCGTCACAGCCATAGGCAACCCTATCCAGTGGTAGATCTAGGGGAGGTAGCTGGATGCCTGTGCTTTAACTAACTGTACGCTCTTATCTTTTCCACATCTGGGCTCTGAGTCCAGTAGATTACTTGAAGCTAAGAAGAATGGCTGCTGTGTTTATCATGGCACAGCCACTGTTCTTTTGGGCTCCCAACCAATGGTAATCTATCAACCTGCTGAGTGGCTGAGTATAAAATGCTGGGGTAAACTGCAACAGAGAGCTGAGCAACGCATGGCCAATCAGGGCTCATTGCATGCCTCAAAACGCTAAGATAAGAATATGCCGTTGGAACTTTCGAGAGATTGCACACAACACTGCTATTTATATTTCCAAGCAAAGGATAATGACCTTAATTTTGGGTTTATGTTTGAGGATGCCAAAAGGCTTGTGCGTGAGATTGAGCAGGGGAGATTTTTAGGGCAAAACGTTTCCACTATTAAACTGACCTTTGTTTTTGAGCACCTATGATGGTGATTTCAGGACAGTGTTAATGGCTTGCAAAACTCTTTTTTTACTTTTCCAAAGGATTGAGAGTTTAAACAGAAGACAGTTGGAAAATTAGCATTGCCACGGTCTTAACCGAGTGACAGTATACAGTAGCAGTGTGTCAGTGGTCACAGCTTCATGCACAGAAATGGTCTGCGCCCTTGTTTTCCTTCTGCTCTGAGCTACAAGAGCTGCAGATGTTTGCCCACGTCAGCAAAAACATCTCGCCCTCCACGCTCTTCAGGTTTCATTAAAAAGCAAAGCTTTCAGCCAAGCTCCGCACGGACCCCCTGACAATAATGTAGGAACCGTTTCACTGCCAAACTATCAAACTATTTAATATTCCACACCTGTTAGGCATTAGCACATCATGGTGTGACCTGGCTGTACAAACACAACAGACGTCTCTTTGTTGGAACCTTCCAGGTTGTTAGGGAGGGCGCGGTGGGCTCCACTGGGCACTAGCGCCAATTTATCAGGAGGAGATAGGCACACTGCAAACCTCTGTGCTCTCTATGACACCATGTTTTAGCGGCATGCATTTCCTGGCCTGAGAAGGCAGGTTCCAGAACATTTGCTTGGAAGTATGTTAATTGGAACCACCTATGGCTCTCGGTGGCAGGGCTGGGGAACATGGGAAAGCTGTTTGGAGCAACAGCTGAGAGGCCCACCATGTCCCAAAGGAAACGCTCATCACAGGGTCCCGTGGATTTTCCCTGAAACCGGAGGCTGAGTCTATCAGTGCAGATGGGATATTAGTGTTCTTCATGGTTTAACAGGAACTGGGAGAAGTTGAGGGTCAGACAGGTTTCTGACGGATCGCTTGCCCCAGTCGATCAACAAGTGATGATTCTTCATCTGTTTCAGAGTCATTCATTTAACCCACCCAAAAGCAATGTTAGGTTTTGTAAATGTTGTTGTCCGTATTTGGTCATAAATCGTAGCAAACATAATAAGCTCAGTGTTCACTTAGTAATTTCAGATTAGTCAAATAAAGCAGCTTCATGTCAGACAACTGCTTCTCAATTATTTTGTTGTTGATCTTGTTGAAATGTTCTCAACGTCTTTGTGTTAACGAGAGCGTTCGTAAAGTCCACTAACTATTTCTCATCAGGCATCTGTGTGGCATATTTTTTATGCATAGACAGCACAGTAGGCAACCAATAAAATGTTTTTTGACAACTTCTGCCAGCTAGTAAAAACATCAAAGACAGATGTTGTGTGAAATGTATTATTCCCAATTCTCTGGCAGCACTACAGTCAACAAATAAACACGCGCACACTCATTTTGTGCCATTTGGGCACAGAGAGGTTTGTGTTTGCTCCCTACTGCAGGGCACTTTCATGTCAGCATTTTGCTGTTTGTTTTGGGTGTAATTTAGTGGGGAGAGAACTCGGAGTGGTGTGGGACAGTCGACTGGGCCAAACCGTCTGGCTGATGGATAGATCAGGAGCTGGGCCGGAACAGTGAGACGACACGGGGAGGGGGCAACAGACAGGCTTTGGGATGCTCTGAGGGGGTTTTGATGATGAAACATTGGGTAAAACGTGTGCCCCCGGCTCTCACGACGTCACCTTCCCTCTGCAGCAAGCCTTCAGACATCCCATAATAGGGCTGAGCCAATGAGGCCTCATCTTCACCCTGGGAGGGAGGGCTGATTGCAGGCATGAGCGCTGAATATGTCCTTTCGGTTGAAGTTAGTCTATTTCTCTCTCTCTCTCTCTCCCTCTCGCTCTCTCTCTCTCTCTCTCTCCCTCTCTCTCTCTCTCCCTCCCTCTCTTTCTCTCTCCCACTCCTTCTCCCTCTCTTTCTCCCCCTCCCTCTCCAATTGAACCCTGTATCTCTCTCGTATCCCGTGCACCACACCTTGACAGAACATCTAACACACGTTCACCACTGCACTGCCCTTTTGGTGGTCCAGATACAGTCAAGATCTCCTCAAAGATGAACAGATGTGTGCCTAGAAAATGCCCCTGGCGTGACGCAGTCTCCCTGTCCCTCTTTGTTGTCACAGTTGTGGACGGCCGTACGTCAAACTGAGCCACGGGGAGGGCTCCATGGACAAAGGGGACAGGATCCACCGGTCAGGTAAGGACCTCGACCAGACCATGTACGTACACATAGAGTGCAACGTACCTCCCTCCACCTCTCACAGGGCTCCATTGCTGCATCAGCCTGATACAAATACAAACTCACATCCTTTAAACTAGCTAGATACTAGCCACCGGCTGCTGCTACCAACCCAGTACCACCCTTACCATATGTCAGCAGGAGTGTGTGTGTGTGTCCGTGTGTGTGTGCGACGCTAACCATTCGATCCCTTGCGACCCGCTAGAGGAGCAGGCGGGGGCCTCGTCGGACTACGACAGCACCCACGAGGCCAACGCCGGCGACACCACCGTTGCCGAGGAGGGCGCCGAGGGGGCCGGCAGCAACCCCCCGTCCCAGAGCCTCGCCCTGCACCCTCTAATACCTCCTGAGGTGAGGAGAGGCAGAGGTACCTCCCCCTCAGCCTGGGCTCAGGGTGACACGCACACGATTCTGTTGTGATTCCCACATGGGCGGAGGCCATACACACAGACCCCACCTTCACACATTACATGTCGTTGCGTGAACATTGGAGAGAGTGTGCGTGCTCCAACCGGTCTTTGTGACTCTGTGGGTGTCTCTGTAGGACCCGCCGCGCCTGGCCCCCGAGCCACTGTTGATGGAGGGCCTAGAGCCTCTGATGAGCCAGATCAACAACTGGAACTTCCCCATCTTCAGCCTGATGGAGAAGACCAATGGCAAGTGTGGCCGCATCCTCAGCCAGGTCAGCCCACTCCCCGGTCCACCGCTCCGACTCGGCCCATAGGCCGGTAATACTGTCAGTCCAGTGCACGTGTGGCGTCCGATTGGTGGTGGTGAGCGTTGGGTCTGTGTTGCAGGTCTCCTATAGGCTGTTTGAAGACACAGGCCTGTTTACAACCTTCAAGATCCCTGTGCAAGAATTCATGAACTACTTCTATGCCCTCGAGAATGGCTACAGGGACATCCCATGTAAGAGCCCTGCTACCGCAGCGACTCCCTTTACAATTCATTCGTGTTTTGCTATCGAAGTCGAAATTTGTGTTTATGCAATTTCAATGTTATTCCACTAGAGTGCGGTGTTGGGATTCATTAGACTCAGGTTTTTGTTAAGAATATTGCTATTGTTAGATTCTAGGAGGATGAACAGCAGCACAACAGTGCTCTCCAGTGGTATTTTTTCACTCACTCACTGTGTTTACCTCCGCCCTCGCTCTACTGGTCCAGATCACAACCGGATCCATGCCACTGACGTGCTGCATGCCGTTTGGTATCTCACCACACAGGCCGTGCCTGGCCTGCCCAGCCTCATCAATGACCATGGCTCTGCCAGCGACTCCGGTGGGTGCATGTGTTTGTGTGTGTGTATGTGTACTGTGCAGGCATGTTTTTGACTGTCGATGGATTCAATCGAACTATTCACATACTTTTGGCTAGATTCATTTATAATGAAATGAATATTATAAATGGATGAAAATGCATAATATAATACATTGTTGCGCACTGGAACATTCAAATCACCAAACCTCCCCAAACAATGCCAGATATAGAATAGGTCAAATACGTACATTTACAGCAGCTTCCCTTACTCTTCGTATTTAACCAGCACATTTAACATATTCCCCTTGGGTGTTCATTCAGATCAGTACGTCTAGCTGCTGATATAAAAGACTAGCAGTCTAGATGTACCCAACCCTAAACCCAGCCAAAAACATACCCTCTAGCATTAGAAGTTTAGCACTGCATGAAATAGCTGGCAGATTAGTATTCCCCAACACCCATCATGTTCATATACTAATTTGTATGCCTTCGTAAGGCCATCTCTTTGATCCTTGTATAAGTGGATTTGGAGAGTTTAAGGTTTATGAAGAGGGTATGTGTGTGTGTGAGTGTTTGTGTGGGTGTGTGTGTGTGGCAGAACGAGAGAGTGTGTTTGTGGGGGCTGTGTGCATTTGTGCATGGGTCTTTTCGTATGAGTGTGTGTAAGTGTGTGTATGTGTGTGTGTGTGTGTGTGTGTGTATGTGCCCATGTACCTCGCTCCACAGCCACTCTTATCCTTTCCCCTGTGGGCAGACTCTGACAGCGGCATCACACCCAGTCACATGGGCTTCCTGGTCTCGAAGACCTACACGCCGTCGGAGGACTGCTACGGCTGTCTGTCAGGCCTCATCCCGGCTCTGGAGCTCATGGCGCTGTACGTGGCCGCGGCTATGCACGACTACGACCACCCTGGGAGGACCAATGCTTTTCTAGTGGCCACCAGTGCCCCCCAGGTAGGTCAGAGATATATTGCCCAACGTTACTGCCAACTCACTGACCCTGTGATCATCCCGAAGGGTCTACTGTAGAACAGTGTACATGTTGATTATATTTCGCCTATTTGTGTGTGTGTGTGTGTGTGTGTGTTTGGATGAGTGCAGGCAGTTCTGTACAATGACCGCTCGGTCTTGGAGAACCATCACGCGGCCTCAGCCTGGAACCTCTTCATGTCCCGGCCCGAGTTCAACTTCCTGGTTAACCTCGACCACGTGGAGTTCAAACGCTTCCGCTTCCTGGTCATTGAGGCCATCCTGGCCACCGACCTCAAGAAGCACTTTGACTTCCTGGCTGAGTTCAATGCCAAGGTGCTGTTTTTTGAGCCTGTGTTTGATTCGTAGTATGTTCTAGATTCGTCAACCTTTTGAAAAGTAGGGATGATCATACAATGAAATACATTTGAATGGAACGAAAATACCGTTTATTTTCTATATTTTCTGTAATCTAATGTAGATTGATTTCACAAGCCTATTCCTTCGATGTGGAAATTCAGTTACATTATTGTATTGTCTGGGATTGCATATTTCTTTTTACTCATTCGTATTTTCTTTTTCCAAGTGAAATAAAGAAGATAATCCTTTATTTCAGAAATAAGATCAACAAAGAATAATCCTAGAAAAAACGGCAGATTTCTCCAACCATTTGTTGGCCCAGTTCACACCTGACAATAGCCCGATTAAAACTTAATACACCAGCTATCACAACAATACCACACTGCCCCATGGCTTTTCAGGAAATCCTTTTTGCTGGCTGAACTGGGGATTGTATCAGAAGCTGATGGGTTTTCCACTGTAAAGCCCAGTCCTAGGTTGTTGCTGGTCAGGGGAAACTGGCTCTGCACTAAGAGAAACACTGCTGGCGGTGTCTCTCTCTCTCTCTCTCTCTCTCTCTCTCTCTCTCTCTCTCTCTCTCTCTCTCAGCGGTAGCTAGTTAAGATACACAGTGTCTCACAACTCCCATTGTCTTCCTAGAAGCAAACGAGCTCTTCTGTGAACAGTCTGTTGACATAGAGCTTGGTCTGGCCACCCCTGCTGGGTAATTAGGTTAGAATAAGAAAATGGGCTGACTGCTTCTACAAGTGGCAGGTCATTAAAGCCCACCAAGAAAGTGGGATTTACTTTAGACCACATAAGGGCCTTAGTTCCCCCATTAGTTTTGCACAAGTAGTTTCGCATCATTTTGTCCTGCACTCTGATAATTCAAATACAAATGTATAAGTTATGTAGAATGTTAGATAAGGTTTCAACATGAAACCTTATGAATATTAAATCAAACACATTAGTCATCCTTTCACTTGTAACAAAATTTTGGGCATTCTTTATTGGCTGTGCAAGCCGGCTTGGCATCTTTTTCTATATTTGACCTATGAAATATGTTTTTATACGTGAGTGTACAGGATCATCCTCTTTTAACACAGAGTACACTCCTCTGCAAGTCCCCGGCCTAATCACTGTATGATCGAAATGATAGAAAAGTCTATAAATACAGAAATGCAGAAAACATAATTGACTTGTGATTGCATGGTCATTTAATCAGTTTATTGGCCAGAAGTTGTTGCTGACGTGTGGTTGGTGGGTCTTGGTCGCAGGTCGGCGACGACCCATCAACGGGGATCGACTGGTCCAATGAGAACGACCGGCTGCTGGTGTGCCAGATGTGCATCAAGCTGGCGGACATCAACGGGCCGCTGAAGTGTAAGGAGTTGCATCTACAGTGGACAGAGGGCATTGTCAACGAGTTCTATGAACAGGTGGGCGTCCCCTAGTAGCTGGAATAGGCCATGGGGAGAAACCGCTTTCGATTGTTTCTGTACAGTTAGAAAGAGCTACTCACATTCTCGATAACATGTATGGAGAAAAGACACGCACACGTACTACAAAAGGGTTGGACAATCACTGAGCACAAGAAAATCACCGCTGTGAAAGGAAACCATATATAGCCTGGCCACCGCCAATGGACTAGGTGGCAGCTGCTTGTGTGCAACTGCTGTTACAAATTACGCTACTAGTAGTTCCCTAAGTTGATGGTTTAGATCCCGTATTTATGGCTGAAGCCTACTCTCACAATGACAAAAACGCTGGCCAAAATGAACGCACAAGTAGCATTTTAAATATCTGAAGCATACATGTTTTCATATTGTAGTTTCACATGGCCATACATTTTGGTATCTAGTTACCTTTGACAGATAATCATCCATCTATATCAAACCCAATTTGAAAAGATACCATCTCAACCCTGCATACATATGCATTGTCCACATATATGTCCTAGTTTTTGATTCAGCTCTCTTTCACTTGGAGTACTACTCCACTCAACCTCTACCTGTAGCAATGTGAAGTGTCTTAATAGACAGGCGATGATAGCAGCAACACAGAACTGTTACCAACGGCACTTCACTCCTTCACCTCACATTGTAATAACTGTTTCCCAACGTTGTCTTCCATCAACATGCTTTCAGATATGCACTCTGTGCTCAGCATTGTAATAAAGTCCAAGGGAGATCTCTGACCTCAAGCCGAAAAAAGTCCCTCCTCGCCTATGATTTATTTTTCATTAAATCTACTTGACTTGTTGAGGTAGTTGCAGCAGCACACCATCCAATTAAACCCGCAACATAATTCCCTGATTGTACACAACATCAGGACACATCACCTCCCATGTGATGAGAAACATGCAGATGTTTGACCATGGCTATTCACAGACCACTCATTCACATTCCAGCTTCATAGACGTTTAGTGTAGGATGCATCGGGAGTGATATATTAGTTGCTGTAGTTGCTTTATTGAGAGAAATAGAGAGTGAGAGATTGATGCCCTTTTTAATTGGCAATCAATTGATTGAACATCACATTTGTTTGAAAGCACCACAGTTTAAAACCCACACTCACACATCCACCCTCACTCTCTGTACACCTGTCACAGATGCAGACCCATCCCTCCATCCCCTCTCGCCAACCCACACAGATAACCTTGACAGCAAGGATTTCACACCAATATAACCAAACACAATGCCCTACCATGACACCACATATTCTCAAAACTTGCATGAAGAATTGTCATTTGGAAATAAGCAAACTCTACTCTAAGGCAGACAGAGACCCTGCCCCTGAACAATGTAAGTGGGTCTGTTGGCCGATTGTCCTTTTTCATATGGCACCTTGTTAGCCTGATGGCCAACCCAAACAGAACCTCCCTGTCCCTTCCATTGTTCGGAGCATAGATGTTTACGAACATAAACTCCCTGCCTCTGATTTCAGCCTCTGCCACTCATAGTCTGCCAGGGGAAAATAGTATTGCCACTCCTGCACTGAAATTTGTGTCATGGCCTAATTCAGGAGCCCCCTTCCCTTGTAAACCAAATTTTTAGCATCGCTTGCTGGAAAACAACATTTATACAAAAAATCACATAAATATCAGCCAAATATAAACTGAATGTGATCTCTGGCTCCATTTACTTAAGGAGGCCTATAAATGCAAAGACACGATAGCAAGTGGAATATAAGAAAAGCAGAAAACAACATGTCTGAAACAAAGCACCAACTGCATGTTGAAATTTAGACATCACATGGAGGTACGCTTTGTCTAACAGCAGTCAACCATTTTGAGAGCCGAAACCTTTTCCTTGGCGCCATCCCACTGCTCTCACCTTTCTTTTCTACACAGGGGCTCCAGACCGTAGCTTCATAGCAACTGCCTCACTGGATCCCCTTCCCTCCTCATCTGGAGCCATTACGGCTCCTCGCTGACGACTCACTACTGTCCCTGGGCCTCTCCGCTGGTCCAAACAGAACTACTAATCTAGCTGCATCCCTCCTGTCTCTACTGTCTTTGGTTTCACATTCACAGCTACCCCTGCCTCCACTTCTCCCTCCTCTCTCACTGCCTCCACTTTACTTGCTCTATTGGGCGTTGTTAAGCCCCCATCCTCAGCCATGCCATCCCGTTGCTCGGGCTCATTTGTTGCCTGTGTCTTATCTTTCTGAGGGTGTAAGAATCTCTTGTGCCCTACATGGCCAACTTTCACAACACCTAAGACTCTGTGCTGGCATAAAGTGCATACCAACACTCTGTGCTTGACGCTACAGTTTACATTTAGCGTCTGCGCTGTATCTTTTAGGAACACATGCCTCCTCAGAGATAAGACATGCTTTATTTGCTGATTCTCGCAGGCCAGTGACATGCACTTAAAACCACAACGCTTCGTTCTTTATGAACGGTGGTACAATCAAAATAATAACTCTTGTTATTGGAGCTGACGGTGGCGAAACCGGCACTAAAATGCTGTTCACCTAGATTCTACTCGCGATCACTTTCACAAAGCTTTCCTTCTTAAACAATTTAATGACAGCTTTGTTCATAAGAGAGCCACAGTTTTGATTTTTACATCCGACCTGTCGGCCGACAGCCAGCAGTACCTCCTCTAGTGTTGCACTGCGGCCCGGCACACACCTAACTCCATGACAGAGAGAAACCTCCTCTCCTCTGGACCCTCCTCTCCACCGGACTGGGAAGTCATTGCAGTCACGGCCAATCAAACTTTCCACACAATTACCACTTCCTATCACCTCCTAACAATAAAATATATATAAACAAAAACCTACGGCAATAGAGAAAGAGGGAGAGAGAGCGAGAGAGAGAGAGAGAGAGAGAGAGAGAGCGAGAGAGAGCGAGAGAGAGAGAGAGAGAG
>JAVQIZ010008500.1:0-11915 GCA_036023535.2 Galaxias brevipinnis
TGATCCTAAAAAATTGTGTCATTAAAAATTCAAATCATTTGATAAGCACTGATCAAAATGTTATTATCGTTACTGATCATATTGTTTCACTCTAATACATGTCTTGTTCGGCTTGGAGGGATTCGTTACAGGTTGCTGACTTAGATTATGTGTTATCGTTCAATGATTTCCTTTCCTCTCTTTACATTTCTTCATCACAAACACTGCACAGAAAGTATTTATACAACAGAACAGTGATAGGTAAAAACCAAAACGTCTTGTTTTAGACAAACTGTAAATGTCACATTGGAGCTTGCTGTTAGGAGCCCACAGGACAGGCGAGTGGGAAGACCATACTTTTAGGGCCTTCACAGTGACACAAGCTTCTGTGGGACAGTGATGAATGAGGATTCCTCTCCTTTAGAAGGAGGTGCATCTCAGGAATCCAGCACTTGGGATAGACTTAGCCACCGGATGCCTTTTCCACCTATTCTTATTAAAGGAATAGGCAAAACGAGGGATAGGAATCTAAGAGAGTCACTGAGGTACAGATCCGTTCTCAATAATTATCTTAAGGCTAAAAGAGGCTCCTAACTTGCTGATGTAGGAGAAACTCTTAAAATAATGGGCGTGTCACCCCTAATTTTAGGACTCCTATATTTTTGGTCTAAAAGCATTTCACAAAGTGTTGTAGTGCTAAAACCAGCTCTTAAGTCTGTGTAAAGTTAGGGGTAGTCAAGAGGACTTTAAGTCACTAAGACCAACAATCCCAAATGGCTGCTTCTGGCGATCTGCCTCGTAATCACGTCAACATATTTGAAATATTTAATGATACTGACCTTTTAAAAAGGCATCGCCTTACTTGCAAGGGTATTAGGCTCATTGTAGAGCTAGTAAGGGAGCTAGTCAGACAGTCACTTCACCAACAAACAGAAACAACCCGCTGACAAGTTATCCCTTAATAATGTTCTTCCTTTCATGCATAAGTTGGAAAGGAAGTTAAAGCTATTGTTTGGTTTGTTTTTTGTTTTTGTTTGCATAATGCACATCTTATCATCCATGGTTCTTCTAGGCTGATAATTAAAAGGCAGCTTATATGCATATCCACACATTTTTTACAAGTTGTGTGACATGCAAGAGGCTGATAGTTAGCTGAACATATACTTGACTAGTCAGTATATTATTCATGTTTAATCAGTGACACTATCAGTGGGCCTATATTTTTATTTTAAAATCTTTATTTGAATATGGCAACAGGATACCTCCTACAGTAGTTCAATGATAAAGTGATTGACAGAGACCCATCCCATATTAGCCTGTCACTGTGGGCCTAGGAAATAAGCTTGTTCAGGACACCTGACATCATCCAAAGCAACGAGGTCAACCCCGCGCTTTCTCTTAGCTTAAGAGTCCTCCCAATTGCATAGTAAAAGTTGGTCTCAGCACCTTTGTGAATAGGTTTAAAGAGGAAAGTCTTAGCTAGGAACGTTTAGTGATATTTAGGAGTACTCTTTAGTGCTAAGATAAAATACTTTGTGCATAGGGCCTAGGATGTGCATAGGACTTTCTGAGATGTTAAGCTGTATTGAGAAAAACAAGGGCTGAGCTCCTTTTCAACTGATCGGGCATTTAATAGCCCCTTAACCACTGGCTTGCAATTGGGCAAGATGGCCTCAAAATGAGAGGCTGTTCACTTAACATGTATTCAATAAAGAAGTGTGAAGATACAAACATCCCTAAGACTGTGTTTACTTTGAGCTCCCAAATATAGACTTAAAAAGTGAGGAATAATGGGAACAACGTTTTGTTGACGTACTGTAATGGTGCTTAAATCATCAGTGCATGGGTTTAAGGGGGAAAATGCTTAAATAAACATCAGGAAATCAGATTCTGAATTTTAACCCATTGTGCCCGCTACAAAAAGGGTTATGTCCTTTGTAAGTATACTAGGGCTGTAGTGCATGGCCTGTACCCTTGTTATGTCTTTGGCTTGAGAAAGCCTACAGAATACAATACACCAACCTGCCGAAAGATGTTTTGGGGTTAACTACAACTGTCAGTGCAGGGTGTAACTGTGCAAGAGTGCTACAATATGTGCATACAATTTGGGGTTTGACTCCAGAGTCCAAGAACACCCTTCCTATCCACGCAAGTTGTGTTTACACAAGAATTGGCTGTCTACTCGTGTGCGTGTCTTTTGCAGACATAAAATAACCCTAATTTCCCTCATAGGTCATTTATTAAGAACACCTGGGGGAAACATGCCTCAGAGCAAAATTCATATTTTGTCTGTGTACCTGTTGTACTAAAGCAGGAAGATGATAAGCCATCTGTGGAATAGTTTAACAATGAGTGTGTGTATTGAACAGCATCTAACGGAATGTCACCATGGTTGTTAAAATATTAACACATTTCTGGTGACCTGACTCTGTTGTCTTTAGGTACTTTATGAAGTATGCACGTATCGATCCTCAGATAATAATAGGACTTCCTCTCTGTTTAACCAACTGTTATCTGCTGCAAACGTTTATACACATCATAATCTCAATTCAGGCTTCACATTTCTTCCCAGAAGATATTGATATTGTTTCAACATATTACATTGGCCATCTCTATCGCTCTTTCTCTCTCTCCCTCCCTTCCCCCCTCTCTTTCTCTCTACATTTTACTCTCTCTCTCTCACACACACACACACACACACACACACACACACACACACACATACTAGCAAACACACACAAAGCTATGTTATTTACTAAAAAGATATGATGCGCATCACACTTTGACAAAAGCACTTGTATATATCAGGTAACTGGAAAGTGTGATTGTAATGTAGTCTGTCTGGTCTCTATCTCTCTCATTCTCATTCACACTCACTTTCACTCTTTTCCATTCTCCCACAGAATACACAGCAAACATACAAAAGGGTGAGCCATAACATGGCATTTACTTTCTCATTGAAGAGCCCCTCCAGCCCTCTCATTTGGCTGATTTACATGCTCTGATTGGCCGCTGTTTACTGCTGCTCATAAACACAAAAACCCAAGGATGTTTCAATGCCTGAGACGCTGTTATTATTTCTTCATCTCACAAGACAAAGCGGGATCCTCATTTTGGGATCCCAGTTTTAATTTTCATCCCATGGCTATAGATTTGTGGTGGAGAAATGCCATTGTGTCATCTGCCGAACAGACATAAAAATTGGGGCAATGGCCGATAGCTAGTGCAGTAAGAAGGCATTCATTAGGTTGCGGAATTTTACTTGTATTCATTTGGAAGAAAAATATTAAATAATACTATACAAAAAGTATCATTCAAATTCCTTGACAGCTCATATGTTGGAATGGCAGAGGGGTAGAGGAGCGCCAAGGAATACTTAATTTCATTCACAGACTACCTGTGACATTATAAAAAGCACAGACTGTTTCAACAAAAATATCTGGAGTAATAAAAACTCAAGCACTAAAGCATGCCAGTATTGATAAACCTACAGAATGCTTACTAAACTCACTGCTCTCACTCAGATGCCATAAAGTCCCAGTTCTGTAAAGGGCTTTGGTACACCGGTTTTAATAAATGTACAAAAGACAGTTATTAACGTATAAAGAAATCTACAGGCAAAGCAATGTGAAATATGTATATTGAACAAAGTTGTACATTTTAACAAATTGTGGAGAAATATCATCACATGTATTGTACATACATATTTTTACGTATTAACAGACCAAAATATTACATTAAATGTTTTTTTTTTCTTGATAACAAAGTATGTTATCATAAATCATAAAGGAAGGGCAATACCAAATCATAATGCTATGTCAAAGGGAAAAAGAGAAAAGCAACATTAATTATCAACCTTCAGTAGAGAGCTAGATGCAAGTAAACTATTTTGTTATCTGTCTATTTACAAAACACACAATTTTCCATACGAAAGACAAGCGATACAAGATTTTATGTTTATAGTAGTCAATCAGCTGTAGTTAACATTGAATCCCGAGTCATACTGTAGCTGCTTGTGACATAGTGAGGCTCCAGCCTAGTTTCCATTTGTCATTTGACTTGTGGTTGGTCACAGGAGTTAGAAACGAATACATCCGCTCATGTAGCGTCTATTTAATTTGCTGTTATTTCATTGCTTTTAACTTACTAATGAATGTGTGTGTGTGTGTGTGTGTGTGTGTGTGTGTGTGCGCGCGCACGCATCTGTGTGTTGTCTACTAATTCAGGTCAGCCTTTGGTGCAGCAGGGGTTGTTATGTTTATTACTGTATGTTGCTAACAACAGCAACAGCTGGTAATAATGATCTTCAACCACTATCCTCCCCAACCTTCTTAAAAGGTGTGCTTAATTCTAAAAGTTTGTCAACCATTCGTGTTTTCCTTATATGTTGTTCTCAGCACATTCAATTGCTGCACTCTTAACCCCACAGTAATGCTACATACTAAGCTAATATTCTTATGCCACAAACCATTTGATTCCTCAGCTTTTCCATGAATATCTTAAATAAGTGGATACAACCCTAGTGTCACTATAACAAATGGCACCACTGCAGTAGAAAAGAAGAAAAAATATGTATTTTTGAAAGGATCAAATATAAAGCAATACTGTGAGTTATTGACAATTCACTATTTAAGATGGAACGGATATTATAGCAAATATTTGAGCTGTAGATATTGTTGGCACAAGTGTTTGGGAAGTTTTGTTTTCTGTAAAGATCCACATCCAAATGTTGTCTTTCCTGTCAGATCTCAAATATTACAGCAAAACAGTTGTGAATGCAGATTCACTTATAACGTATCTGTGTTGTTGCAGTCTTAGTTATGGGTATAATTGCAAAGTGTTTTGTTGGCCGGCATGACAGTGGTCCATTGTGAGCACATTTGAAGTGTTTTGCTGAAAGACACTCCACCTAGAGGTGAAAGTGGGGCAAAAATATATAATATCAAATATTTGTCTTGCGAGTCACCTCTTCATATCTCTCCACCTCTGTCTGTACATGTGTCTGGTTCACTCTCGCATCCTTTCAATCCAAGCAATTTAGTTCAACTATAGAACAAGTAATAAACAACATGAAAAACTCAAACAAAAAGAGATGGGAATTATTTGGTTGCTGCTTTTATCCAGCATACGAACGTCTCCATACCCCACTTGAAAACAGATGGGATTGGATGTTTGTCCTCTACAGGTGTCCTCTTTTTTCATAGGACAGAGTCATGCTTTTTTAGTGGAAGTGGCTGTGGCAGTTTAACAAATTACTAGCATCTGACATTTTCTACACAAGGAAATATGGTGCAATTTGGATGTTGGTCTTGTACGCCGTATATTTTGGAAATGTCTGGTAGGACCCTGAATGAAAGCAGCTGGAGCCTGCACATTTACTCTCACTCTGGGCCTGTTATTTATTCATAATTATGGCATGGATAATATTTGTTTGGAGTAAAATAATTGGTAAAAACTGAGGAGCATTTAGATTGCATTGACTTCTCTATTTCTCACTAATGTTTCATATATTATATGCAACATAGTTAGTTGTTATTTTCATTTTTGTTTACCTCTATACAATCACTCATTTTAGTATCATTTTCTCAGACAATACAATCTTGGCTTGTGTGTTTTTTTTATTGTTTTTTAAACAAAATAGGCAATGGAGTTTATGACTCATGCAATTCCATTGCCTATTCTATTATTCCCATTTTTACATCTAAATCAGGGTAAGGAACTGAGCTGGACAGTTGTTGCTGGGCATGGCTAGTGTTCAGTCCTCACACACACTCACTAACACACACTCTCACACTCATATGCACCAAACGTATGTTTGCCCTAATTTGCAACTGTAATTCTTTTAGAAGTTAACGTTTTGTCCCTCGTTCTGTCTTCAGAAACAATGGACCATGGATCAAGTAAATTTGAAAAGTGAGTGCACCTTTCCTTCAATACATGGTACCCTTCACATGACAGTGAATTAAGTCCCCTTCTTTGTTTAATCAATTCAATGTTTCTATCTCACTTTCTGCGTGTGTTGCCAGCAGCAGTGTCGGAGGAGGTGTTACAAGGGAGAAGGTCCGAAGCAAAGATGAGACATACTGGAAAGAGATCAACGCAGCCATGGCCTTGACTAACCTGGCTCAGGGAAAGGAGAGCCCATCTGGGACCACCAGCTGCATTATACAGAAGTCCTCCCATATATCAGAGGTCAAGACTGTCAAAGTGCCTCTGCTACAAAAGTATTAACCTTATTCGTCATTTCCACACTTCTCTATGCAAATCTAACATGTCTGTTCGAAAGGTCACCTGTCTCAAACAAATGAGTGGTCTTCTTTTGACAGAATTTGCAAAACACTAGAAGAATGTTTTGTATTTTTTATGTTTATATAGATATGGACATAATTTTCTAAAGGGCTTACCTGCCTTTAAAGCTAATCGAATGGACAGAAAAGCATTTTTGAAAGCACATTTGGATGCCTTCAGTTTATTTTATATTCTTTGTAGGGTTAATGTGTTAATCTGTCAATGGATTAAGCAAGTGTTGATAATCATGTAACTGCAGTAGTGGACAAGAAACTTTTGTAATGTTAATTTATTTGGAAAGTCAGATTTGTGTTTCTTTTTATACAAAATGCAAAATGTGTATTTTGATAAAAGTGCCTTTTGGAAACTACATGCCAACTGCAGTTTTTAATACTGTGGTGCCTTTTGTATGTACAGTACTTGTAAGACTATGCCAGAAACATATACTTGTTATAAATTAGAAAGTTTTTCAAAATGACCTCCTCCCCCCCTCTTTGTACCTTAGTAAGTCAGTAAGCTCACCACTGTACTGCTGACCTCACATAACATTCTGTTCTGCCAAGACTAATCTACAGCCCTCAAACAACACTCAACACAGAACTATTCATGCATAGCTTTTTCACCCTGATGGCATTGTGCTGTTTTGTCTTGCCTTTTAATTTTGACTGTAAATTTAAAACTGTTTTGTCTGTCAGAATTGTCAACAGTAACTGTGAATAAATAGATAAGTATTCCACAGTCAGCACGCCAGCACAGCGAACAAATGATAACATGATCCCTTAATCCACAAGCAGACAATGCTCTCCACCATAACTACGCTGTATTTCTGTCCAGGAAAGAATTATTTTCTTATCAGGTTTTGTAATCTACAAAATGCAAAAAAAAATCTTTTAACTAGAACCAGTCACACTCGAACATGTGCAAATGCACAAAATGACCACACTCCCACACACCTGTTTTGAGATGTAGTACTTTATCTTCTGAAACAAAGAGGGCCATGACCTAAAGGGATGTTTTTGTTTGTTATCATTGTTATTAAAGATTAACAATATTGTCTTCATGCATGTTTCTGCTCAGACTAGCGAATTCCAGAATGAAAAAGATTTCCCCACCCAGCTGCAGTTTTTTGATCCTCTGTCCTCTAACTTGTTAATTTCAGTATTATGTATATTTTTATTGACCAAGTTTTTCAAATGTTATTATAGTGTATGTGTTTTTGTTCTGTTTAAAATGTCACCTATTTTTTATTTTATGACCAAAAGGAAAGAGTCTCCTTTGACCTTAACTATGTGAAGTGAAAATGTGATTTACATTGTAGCAATCCATGCACAGAACAAAATGTTGTGGAATCTGAATTTATTGATTAATTTTGCTGATTAAGTATATCATCCAGGTAATGTCAAAGTGTCAAAATGTACACTTCTTTGCTTTCCACGGTTTAACTTTTTATGACAGTCTCGACTATGCTTTTGGTCAAGACAAGCTGCACAAAGATTCTTTAGAATGTCTTAATATTGAATGTGCCAACTCTGTGCTTATAGAAGGCCCTCAGAAGAAGACAAAAAACAGCCCACACTGAAAAGTGGAATTGAACAGGAAGACCGAACACAATATGTGATTATAGATTATAGATATAGATGCAATAGAGATTATAGATATAGATGTATATATAGTATTCCTCTTAGCGTGCCCACAGAAGCTTGTGCTCTGTCTTTTCATTCCACATGTGTTTCCTATACACCTACCTGATCCAGGCAGGAGCACTGCAGAGAAGGCTCCCCATGGGCCTTGTTTTAGATGGTCCTTCTAGGCCTGGTCCTTGGCTGGCCACAGTAAACCTCAAACATATCACATGATAGACAAAAGAGAGGAAGCTTCAAAAGCACATAGCACCCATTGTTAAGGTAGATGCACTCCACAAAGTTAGTAACAACTAAATGCAACAAATAATGTAGATATAATCCTATGACTTTGGCACTACATTATTTCCCAGCACAAACAACATTTTCACATAATGCTGACAATGGAAATTACTTTTTTAAATGTGTGTAATCTTTAAATTATTAAGAATTGTACAAACAAAGCAAAAGAGGTCTTTTTATTGTTAAGTTATACAAATTCTTTTTTTAGAGAAGGAGAGACTGGATTTTTATCCTACGAACAAACAAATAATATCTCAATGTATTGTTTTATTTGCTCTTATGTTAGTCTTGAAAATCAAAAAAATTATTAATAAAAGTTTGAATACGTTTGCTGATGTTTTCCTTCATTGGTGAGTTCTTAATTTATAATGTACGATTTCTCTTTACCGTTTCCATGTCTGCATTCTTTTAAACTAGCAATATGACAGCCATTTTTTTATATTAATTGTTGTCTAACTTACTCTTTTGACACTGGGGCAATTGCTGGAGTATGAATGTTTTTTAAATAAAACTCATGTATTACATCGTATGCTAAATTATCTCAAGAAATGACATATAACAACGTGATAAGAACATTGTAGACCACTAAATTGATTTTTTAAGGCATTTTAAATCTCAGTGGCACCATAAGTTTATTAATGGCTCACCCATGCCACAGCTCAACCTGAACCTATGCCAGTCTTGTCTTACATTATGTCATGGAAGACAGAGAGAGAAAAAGGGAGAGAGAGAGAGAGAGAGAGAGGTAGGGGACAGACAGACAGACAGACAGACAGACAGGACGAATTTGGGACGAATTTCCTGCACTAAATTATTCATTGAAAAGTAAATGATACACCTTTTTTCAAATTGTATTTTCGTAGGTTAATGCCTTCGCTCACTTTACTGAAAGTTTTGAAAGGCAGTTTTAGACTTCTATGCAGCTAAAGATGTACAAGTAGAGAAGTCAGAGTATAGAAGACCAGATCACCTTAGTTATGACCTGCCAGAATCCTGACAAATCGTCAGCAGTAAACCGCACGGAATTAAATCTAGGAACACGGACAGTGGGAAAATCATCTAAGTAGTTCCTATCTGACGAGGAAACATAATCTAGCATACTGGAGTAATTAGTTCGGTAACAGAGGATGAATTCAAAGGCATCTCATTAGACCCAGTTCAACATGGTTATACTCAGGCTGTTGAACAAAAAAAAGTGCATTATTGAAATACACTGGATTTGGATTTACAATCATCTTAGACCGTGTCTACATTATCTATGGACAATCATCACAATCACACTGTTTTGGTGTGTTTTAAAGGGAAATTTGGTGGAATTGGTGGAATTGTCTAGTAATTAACGCTATTTGCATGCCTACTAAAATGTAAAATATGAAAAATTTGTAGGGTCAAAATCCAAGATTAAATGGTAAAAGGTATTTTTAGATAGTCGGTTTTAGATAGGTTTTAGATAGATGTTGGAGCCTGTATCGCTCCTACAGAATCTTTCAGATGTTAAAGGGATACTTCACCAATTTTCTTAAACAATATGTGTTGTTGCTTAGGCTAAATTAAGTAAGTATATTAAACAAGTTTGGATCATCGGATCAATGTAAGTGAAATGTACGTATTTTTCCCATCACAGGCATTTAAATGGTTAATTCATTGTACACCACAATGCCCATAGATCATTGTGCGAATCAAACTTAGAATCAGCAAACACTCTCCCTTTGGCTGTAAACGGCGGTAGTTTAAAAAAATTCGGGAAGGACACCCCATGACGCAATAGAGGGTAATTTTCTCAACTCATTTAACATTTTGCTGTTTGATTGCGAAATGCTAAATGACGACACAATGTTTAAAATAAAACACTGGTATCTGATAAAAAGATCGAAAATGGGTGAACAATCGCTTTAAGTGCATGGCAATTCACGGAAATTATATCCATGGTAAATGGACTGCATTTATATAGCGCTTTTCCACCTCAACGGCACCCAAAGCGCTTTACAATGTTGCCTCTCATTCACCCATACACTCAGATGGTGGCAGAGCTGCCATGCAAGGTGCTTGCCTACACATTGGGAGCACCTTGGGATTCAGTGTCTTACTCAAGGACACTTCGACACATGGACAGGAGGAGCTGGGGATCGAACCGCCAACCCTTGGATGAGTGGACGACCCACTCTACCTCCTGAGCCTAAAGGTTTGTGGGAGCAGACCCATGAAGCAGTCAGAGAGTATGGTGAAGGGCCAATGACTTCCCCACTCCTCCCTCCTTTATTTCTGTTTCTGAACATCCCATTCTTAAAGTAGATACTACAACAAAAGGCAAGTTAAAGTTCAGATCCGTTGTAGTTGACTGTTAACAAAGCCTTGGCTTTGCAAAACTTTAGCAGCCTACTTCCCCCTCACCAAAGAGCATGCTGTTAAAATGCTTAGATCCAATACCTTTGTAATTATATTTTGGCATTCAATGTCCATAATATGACAGAGGGAAGAGGAGGGGAGGCTTGGTCCAGTCAAAAATAATATTACTTCAGGGGTGTTTTTACTTCTTGGTACAGTGAACTGCTTTGCACAGAACAGTAGCCACAACCACTCATGTTGTAACGAGAGCCAGGGGTCCAAAACTAAGATGTAGACAAAGACTGCGCCTGTGTGTTTCTGTGTAATATTTCATCAGAGAATAGTACAATACATTCCATACTACAGTCTAATGCAATGCAATGCAGCAGATGTAAGAAATGGCAGCTGTTTGAGGAATGTGGTTTGGAAGTGAATGAAGTCAAAGGCGAGACTATAAGTTCTGTCCTGTTAACCTGCTTTGAATCACAAGGACATACAGCAGAGTTAAGGGACAGACTTGTCAACTGATGTTTTAAAATTGTATGTGCAGGGTGTTGGATCTCACTGACCAATGTATGAAACCCTGTGCAATAAGGCTTCCACGCATCCAGTCCAAGCTCCCAGACCGTTCGTGTTTAATTATTTACAATAAACAAATTAAAATAATACAGTCCTGGAGACATGCTGCAACATTTCTGTGTACCTCACAAATGCACACTTCCATGTACACTGTTTACATACAATTGATCTTTGTGAAGGACGAGACGATATGAAATACCCACGGAGGGGATCTGTCTAGAGGGACGGAGAGGGAAAAACAGAGTCTTCACCTGGCAGTCTATTACATGGCAATCAGCGTGCCACGTATGTAGCAGCCAGTTTACAGAGCCATCGAGCAAATACGCTCTTTAGCATTCCAGCCTGCAATTTCACTGTAATGTTGACATAAATTTGTAATCAAATGGACACATTCTGCCAAAGCAGGAGCTGATAATTCCAGATGTTGGAAATGCAGCCTTTTTTTGCTACATACACTGTATGTATTTATATGTATATATATATATATATATATATATATATATACAACTGCATCAGTCACATCATCAGTTGTTCAATTGATTAGAATGCTCTATAACATGGTAGAAATTACCAGGACCATTTGAAATGGTATAGAAGCTTGCATTTCCTCAAACAATCGTGACAATTTGAAAGGGTATGAATAATTTTGGAATTTTTTTGTTAAAATGTAACAAAAACATAAAACTAGGTGAAATTTTTCATTAATATCTCTAACACAATGTTTTACCATCTTCTGTCACCTTCCTGTGGCATTTCCATTCAGAAAAAACCTTTTCATCAAATAATAATCCACTATATAAAATGTTGGGCTTAACTATATAT
>JAVQIZ010008556.1:0-11200 GCA_036023535.2 Galaxias brevipinnis
GTTGGCTAATTTGCTAGCTATGTTTATGATACTTAGCTAGTGGTTAATCTTAATATTTTCAATGCAGTAAGTTATAGAACTTTGTTTCAGTTTAGTAACTTGTATAATGTGAATAAACGTCACCATCTTAACGTTATAACCTAATGTGACTTAGACAGTTAGCAAAGTCAGCTAATAATAGTTCACTAACCATTAACGATATAGCACGTTAGCTTTGCCTGGCTTGGTTTATAGGGGTTGACGATGTAGCTAATTTACTAAATTACCAACTCCGTCATAGTAAAATAACGTTTACAGTCTCAAACGTTTATAATGTGAATGTGTTGACATATTTGTGTTTCATTTCATGCATTTAACCACTTTCCAAATACTCACCAGTTAACTTTAGAAAATGCAAAGTCCTTTGAGGGTTGGCTTGTCCCATGCACTCAGTCGAAAAGAAATAAAAATCACAAAATCAACGGTCGTCTTGATTTACGAAGGACGAGAACGCACTAGCCATCAAACATCGCATGTAATCATCATACGGCAAACATTCGTTTTCTGAAATTTAATTTAGAAGTTGTATGTGGGTGTAAATGGTAAAGCTAGGCCTATGTGGGCTTACATTTACCTTAAGGCTTAATTTGGGAATTACTTGCATTTTCTAATGTGGCCTACTGAGACATTTAATTTTAGGCCACATCATTATCAAACACTTTTAAAACATAGATTTTAAATGTGTACAACTCACAAAGATTTTTAACATTTAATATTTTTATAATAAAATAAACAAGGTACTATGGTTCTACTCAAAATGTTATTTTAACATAGCAGACAATGTTTATGTTGTAACAAAAAACTAGCATATTTATTGTTCAATTCAGTTAAATTATTGTAGTTATTTGTAATTAAAACTATTGTAAAGTTAGGTTAACTCAAAATAAGTTATATTACAAAGAAATGTTTTTGAAGTAAGTTTGACTTAAAAGTTATGAGCCAATATCTAATGACTTTCTGTCAAAGGTAATAAAAAAATGAAAGCTCCTGCAACTTTACTGGGATAAGTAGCATTTACTTAATACTCTGCAATTGTTAAAATAACAAATATTTTATGTTCACATGACCGTTATTCAGGTTTAGTGCCAGTTCCACAAACCTTTTGAAGTTAATTGAACATTTGAAAAAGTTTGAGTACACAACACTCAATATATTCATGCTATGAATAACTTGGGGCTTACAGTGTATAATCTCACATATTTAGTACTATTAGTGTGCTTGGGAAGGTTCTGTTGCACAGTTTTTTTCAATATTCAACTTTTAGTGCCAAAATATTTCCCATAGGGGTGGAATGAATGGGTGGAATGTTCAGAACTAGAGTGTGGCAGTTGGTGATTTGAAAATATTGACCTACTTTTCTAAACTGCCAGCACTCTTACCTTATTAAGTCAACATACACATATTTTACACATATTTAAATGTTCCCCTGGTTATTACGAGTCCTACAGTGTTATTACCTAAGCTGTGGAATTTATAGTTTTGACTTCATGGCCTTTTGTTTGAAGACCACACTCTCCGTTGACATCCACTGTAAACGCTCAAATCTCCACTCTAGCTAAACGTTGCTTGTTTCGAATTCATTGCCATTTTCTAACCTGTGATCGCTTTTCCAGTTATAAAGTTTCATAGACATATAATACATGGAATTGTACGCCTGGATCTTACGGTTCATACGGTGTCATTATCTAAACTGTGAGATGTATAGTGTTTCTTCTAGAACCGCTTGAAGGCGACCACACCTTACGCTACTCGACGGACATTTTTGGGACAAAACATGAACATTCAAATGCAATCCGTCAGTCCTCTCATCAAGGCGGGGCTTTAGTTAGGACGTCAGTTCCTCCTTCTGTCACTTAGTATAGTGCAAGCTATAGCTAGGGGTGCGACCTGTACACCGGGAGATAACAACTTTGTTAATGGAAAAATTAGGTTGCCGTCAAATAGCCAGAGGTTCGCAACAGAACAGAAAAATATGTATTGCAGAGTAAGTCTACTCCATTTCTGGCACCGACGTGGACGTGTCTCCCGCACCAGCCAAGCCTATGCCATTGCCGCAGAGATGAACACTCAGTGGCTACCTCTTGAAAGACAAATGAGCAACCTCATCTTAAAAAAATTGCCCAAAACATGCGCAACACTACCTATGGTCACATATTTATAATATAACTTTATTAAAACTAGCGGTGTGAACGTTTATGAAAACATTAAAACCTTTTCCAGAAGAAATTTGCAGCATTTATAATTAAGTAGCTTTGTCCAATCTAAAGTGGTACAATCCTGCCTTCATATTTTCACCCATATCCCATAGTGTGCTATAAGTTTATTTATTCAGTATGATACTGATAATTAATATTGTGTAAACATCTACGTGAAAGTTGAAAATAATGCAGTTATGCCCAATCTATTAGCCCACAGCAAGCGTTCAGCTATATGCCTGTCATGCTTCTCTTCGTTTCAGCACTGTCATTGTGAATAATTAGAGAGAGATTTTAATAAATATACTTATTTTAACCTGCAACCTTGTAGTAAAAACTACAGTAGTTTTGCGAGGGAACGCAAAACATTCATCTTTGTTTCTTCTTCTCCATGGCCCTTAAGGGGCTCTGTAAAATAGTTATTAATTTTAAAGGAAAAAAAATTATCGGGTGGTTTCATATAGCTTTGCAATAGCCAGCTTAGAGTGATTATGTACAAAACAACTAATCAATGCTGACACTACATGCTAATAGATAAAGGAGTGATGATAATACAGTACATGCTGTTAATTCCAACCTTGGATATAGCTACGCAGTGTTCTAAGCCGACCGGGTGGCATACGGCAGATGATAGAACGCTCATTACAACCATGAGAGATTTGAGACTTGACTTGGACTTGTGAACAAAGACTTGAGACTTGACTTGGACTCGAGCTCAAAGACTTGAGACTTGACTTGGAAAAAATGACTTGTGAGCATCTCTAACTAATTTGGCTCTTTGATTTTAGTACTTTTCTTTCTTAAAGTGTCGTATATGCAGATATCTCATCATACACGAACAGCGCTTCTCTCCAAACTTCCTAAACTAAGAGCAGCCATTGTTCATTCAAAGCTGCTTGAAGTTTGCTACGTGACATGGGGATTTGTGAATCCATGGTTGGATTCTGACTTGGATCAGATTAGGTCCCATAGGGTTAGGGTTGGATTCTGATTTAGATTAGATTAGTTCCCATAGGGTTAGGGCCCATGGTTGGATTCTGATTTAGATTAGATTAGGTACCATAGGGTTAGGGTTGGATTCTGATTTAGATTAGATTAGATCCCATAGGGTTAGGGTTGGCTTTTGACTTGGATTAGATTAGGTCCCATAGGTTTAGGGTTTCTTTACACAGTCATAGGGGATATGACAGTATTCTAACTGGCCACAGCGCCCACATTAAAATCTCAAGCCAAAGCTGTAAAAATATGTATTTTGTCAACTTGATCTAAGAGTACCTAAAATATTGGTGGTGTAAGTCATATTTATATCAGAGAAAAATGTTTTTAATTCAAACCCCTGTATGGAAAAAAATATATTTCGCAAGATTTCCCTCAAGGTAACAATCAGTGTTTAAAACTTCTAATTTCACTTCAACTGAATCGTTTACTCAAGGTCATACTACACCCTTTGACTTTGAATTTGTGTAAGTATTTTGTCAAATATGATTTTATTTCCCTGCTGGTGTGATGTTAACACTAATGTGTCAGGTTATCTCAAAGAAATATAATTCAATCTCAATTAGGGTTGGGCGATATGTGAAGATTTTCCGATCGTCCACCGGTTGCCCAACAACCGGCGATTGCCACAATATTTGCGCAGATATGTGTGCAGCGTGAAAAGGGGCGGAAAAGAGCTCATTGTGAAAAATAATATAAAATTTGGGACAATTTTGGTTTTAAATCGGATGTAACCAGCAAGCCGAAGGACCTAAATTAAGCAATTTGCCGTCTTTGCAAACGTATCGTGCGGGCAAAAATAGTAACAGTACCAATTTGCACAAGCGTTTGCGAATACATCTCCTGCTGAGCACGCCATGCTGATGCTAACTAACGCAGAGAGCAGCGGACCCTTTGTTATTTCGTCACTGCCCTGTTCTCCGACTGGGAAAACGCTAGTGCAACAAAAACGTGCATAATATGGCCCAACACTACAGCCAGTTCCTCTTCGCACAGTTTTGGAATTGCGCTTTACAGGTTAATTATGTACAGAGTTGAATTAATTCTCAAGGAGGCAGACCATTAAATTAGCAAAACAAAATGACAAAAATCGGATTAAAAAACAAGCTGCGATGGACTCAGCCAATCGCCGATGTATTCGTCCAATCGCCCAACCCTAATCTCATTCCCTCCTTCCTGCATTCTATTGTTTTCTTTCAGTCCAATTGACCCGCTGGGCTTCACTGCTGTAGAGCTAGCTGACTCCCCAGTGCTAAGTCAGCACACATTCAGAGCAGCTTTATTCATTCGTTTGCTCCCTGGTGTATTATTTGACAGTATTAAGCAATAGGGTGAGTTTTGACTCATCTAAGATGCCTCCATTACAATTACAATGCGACTATTTCCACTTCACCGTTGTTTGTTTGTCTAGGCTGTGTTGGTGTTTCAAAAGCCTCCTCCCTGCCTTGAGGCAGCGCCGTAACTGCAGCAGGGCTAATGGGGAGTACACTAACACTTCAACACTAGCACAGCCACACACACATTGTCACGCCTCTTCGGACAAATGACTTCTCTCTTATCGAGTAAAGATAACCACACAAACACATCCAAACACATACATGTGCAAGCTTACACACACACCATGTACACTTGAGTTTACACTGCTGTTTGGATTAAGTTGTCCTTTTGAAAATATGGTTAAAATGTAAAGTGTCTTACCAATAGAATGTCTTTTGTGTTTATGTTTGTGAGGGACTGAACAAAATGGAGGGAGGGAGAAAGAAACCAACATAAATGTTGACCAATTCCCCCACTGTAAAATCTGTGTCAGATGTTGTTTTTAATTTGTTAGGCGTGTATTTCAGTTTTGTTCTTTCCAATAAACCTCTCACATTAACAGAGATCTTGGTTTACAGACAGTATGCATAATTGTCGCTCCCAGTAGGCAGCATGAAGTATGTTTCGAGGTAAAGTGGTAGGTTAAACACCAACTTGATGTCCCATTTTTCTCCCTCTAGATAGGATATGTTATTGAATTTAATTGAAGACAGGCACGCAACTAGTGGAGTCCTTTTAGACAACTACAATCAGTGAACGTTTTTGAATTTGAATATTTTATTTGCCCATTGTTTCTTTTGGATGATGAAATGCTTCACGGTGTAACTGCACATAAAGTTACATAAAGCCTGCTTAAGTTCAGATTCCTGAGCTGCAGCAGGAGGAGTGTCAGACCTGTGCTCCCCTACTAGCTAGGCCCTCTGTACAGGAGATGTGCTACCTTCAAAGTTGAGAGAGGCACTTGGGCTCTAAGTTCTCTATCTCGTTCTCTCGTCTTCCACCTCTTTTTTCCAGTCTCTTTCCCTTCTTTGCTTTTTTTCAAGAGTGGGTTTGAGGCTGTAATCATAAGGTCCATTTCATAATTAGTCCTCTTAACAATGACCATTTACATCTTTGCAGTTTCAGTGTTTTTCTGGGGGGCCCATGTCCTACGGGTTGGCCTCCTAGTTGTCAAATCAATGCATCTACAACCTAATAATAAAATAATGTGCTCTGGTTCATATTCCCTGTGAGTTCATACCCCAGTGTCCGAGTAGGAGGGGAAGCCAAGAATAAAGGGAATGAGAGAGAATGAGCTAGCGATCAATTTTTTTGCAAAGCAGTGTTGTCAGATCCTGAATGAACATCCGGCGCTGGGAGGAGCAGAGAGCAGGTGGGACTTCTGGGCCGCAATAGGTAATGAGTTACGCTCACAGACACACACATACCTACATGAACTTACACACGCTAGGAATACTCTTTCAAAAACACAAAGCAAACGTAGTCATTCATGTACACAAACATGAAAACATGCGTACACTCATACGCTTACTGTTCGTTGTCTAGTGGGTGTGTGTGGCTTTGTGTGTCGATGTGTGCGGGATTTTGCCAACACCAAAGCAGGTGCTGCTTATTTCACGCCCGCTGCTTGTTTTTAAGTGGCTGGCAGTCACAGGGTGGGATCAAATCCATGGCTTTGATAAGGCCATGATGTTATTGGCATTCTTTTCCCCCCCATATTGTTCTTTCCATGAAGTCAATGAGCTATTGTTATTTTCCCAGCCCACTATTTTAACACGCTGGGGATGCACTGCTGCATGCTCAGGTGGAAGACAAGAAACTAACTCAAAGAGCGTCGCATTGGAATCCCTCCTTTGGGAGACCAAATGAAGGATCTCAAAAAACACATTAGCATTTAAAATAGTGAAAATGCGAACAACATCACACTTTGGAGGACAACTCCTTCTATTTTCAATTTTAGAGATAAATTCATTACATGCAAAATCTTTGAATAACCTCAACTGCTTTGTGGTTGATGAGGCTTTGGGAAGGGGTCCATTGCATGAGAAGTGGTTACAGCCTTAGTAGAGATTTGCCTTCAGCCTAAATAGTTAAGGTTATGGTTCTCATGGGTATTCCTTTGTACTGGGATGTTTATGTGCTAATATAGAAACACTTTTGCACAGACTATTAGTATTATTTACATTCCTTCATCAATATAAAGTATATATGTACATTTATTTAAAAGAAATACATTTGGAGTGCTTTGGAGATTACTACAAAATGGCTGATCAGTCTCATGCTGTAATCTGTTCATTCTATTTAGACAATACCATCAGCAGGGGCCACATCAAAAGCCAAAGACAGACGTATAGCATAAGCTATGAGCCACCAAGATTTCCCACCTCCTAGTGTGACATTGTGCCTGCAGCGCCACTCTCATGCCAGCCCCTGCCAGCCTGCCCCCCTCCCCTGGTGGGCCGGCCAAGCATCAGCTGAGCGCGCCGTGCCATGCTATGACTGAGCCCAACTGTGAATATTGAACTGGCTTATCTGGTGCCATGCCAGCCCCAAATGGGAAAATTAAAAGAGAGAGGGATTAGAAGGGAGAGGGAGAGAGAGGCAGGGAGAGAGAGTATGGAAAAAGCTGTGCCTGGGGATTTCTTTATTTAGTAGCTCCCTCGATCAACATTTGCGTGAAGCCTGTCACCTTATCGTCAAATACTTCCCCACACTTGGTTCCGAGCGGCACAACTGTAATTTCATGCCTCCCGTGTCCCGACGCAAATGTGCCACCAGTGGGAGGAAGGTGGGGGCTCATGGAAGGTTTTTTTAGGTGGTGCTGTTTTAAATGGTTTTTTTAGGTGGTGCTGTTTTAAAAGGTTTTTGTTAGGTGGTGCTGTTTTAAAAGTTTTTTTAGGTGGTGCAGTTTTAAAAGGGTTTAGCGGGGACCATGTGTTTTGGTCTATTTTGCCCAGATTAGTGTGTGCAGGTAGTCTGTGGGTATATCTTATTGTTTCAGTTTAACAAACACACAATCCCCATGAAAAGAGAATATGCATTTTATGACAATAAATAAACATGTAATTTTGTCTGTTTTTACATGAAGGTTTAATGCCGGCTCAATGGAGTTGGCGGTTCTTGCTACTAAATAGAGATCCACTAACTTACAGTGAAATATACACTCCTCAAAGAGAAGTCATGGAGATTAAAGCAACAATGGGATTGCATTCAAAAAGTGATTGCCAATAACTAAGATGGGACGAGAAAGGGAGTGTATAGAGAATAGTGCAGCATCACATACTGAATATATAGTACTTCACACAGAATGATATTGTAACACACTTCCAAATCTCACAATTGGTAGAAAGGATTTGTAAATACAAATACAATACAAAAATGATGTGTATTTCCTTACATACATCTGAGCACTTCATCTTCACTGTGCATACAGTCTATTGTAGCAGTGGTGTGGAGATATTAGCCTCCATACTGAACCAATTAGGATTGCCCCATTACATCATTCTCTTTGACCTGAAGTATGGGCCTTTGTGTGTTTATGTGTGTATGTGTGTATTGGTGAATGTTACTTAGGCTCTGAAGCGAGGTACAGTAAAATCATTGAATTTTGATGAAACACATGGTTCCAGTACATACAGCAAACTGCTGCCAGCCATAGCTAAGGATGAAGTCTACTACAGAATGAAGTGAGACAGAGTCAGACAGGATGTAGCCTACTGCAGAATGAAGTGAGAGTTAGAGACAGGATGTAGACTACTGCAGAATGTAGTAAGACAGAGTTAGAGAAAGAATGTAGCCTACTGCAGAATGTAGTGAGAGTTAGAGACAGAATGTAGCCTACTGCAGAATGTAGTAAGACAGTTAGAGACAGAATGTAGCCTACTGTAGAATGTAGTGCTACAGAGTCAGAGACAGGATGTAGCCTACTGCGGAATGTAGTGAGAGTCAGAGACAGGATGTAGTCTACTGCAGAATGTAGTGAGAGTCAGAGACAGGATGTAGTCTACTGCAGAATGTAGTGAGACACAGTTAGAGACAGGATGTAGTCTACTGCAGAATGTAGTGAGACACAGTTAGAGACAGGATGTAGCCTACTGCAGAATGTAGTGAGGGAGTCAGAGACAGGATGTAGCCTACTGCAGAATGTAGTGAGACAGAGTTAGAGACAGGATGTAGCCTACTGCAGAACGTAGTGAGACAGAGTTAGAGACAGAATGTAGCCTACTGCAGAATGTAGTGAGACAGAGTCAGAGACAGGATGTAGCCTACTGCAGAACGTAGTGAGACAGAGTTAGAGACAGGCAGGAAAGTGAAGTAGAAAATAAGAACACAGGGAAAACTTGTAGCGGGCCTTATTCAATATAAATCTACATATAACATATACCAACCACAGTATACATATAACATATGTGTTGTTACCAGGACTTCACAGAGCACATTGATTTTTCTGTGTGGTATGGTTAAGCTACTGGGTGGTATATGGTTATGGTATTGTGTGGTGTATGGTCATAGTATTGTGTGGTACATGGTTATGGTATTGTGGTGTATGGTCATGGTATTGTGTGGTATGGTTATGATGGTATTGTGTGGTATGGTTATGGTATTGTGTGGTATGGTTATTGTATTGTTGTGGTGTGGTGTGTTGCGTGCCATGGTGTGATATTGTATGTCTATAATTTCTATGTATTTTTATAATTTTAAAGAGATAGTTCAGCTTTTGGGGAAATAAGATATATTCCTATTTAACCTTAGCCAGACAAGATGATCAATATCAATGTTATGATTCAATGATTGAACGTCCAATAATGAGTTACTTTGCTAAGTATGTAGATACATGTAGCCTAGCTTAGCACAATGACTAAGCCAGCAGGAGGCTACTGCCTGGCATTGCTCTGCCAAAAGTGAACAGATGTGCGGTCGGACTTATTTATCAAGGCTGCCTGCCCGACCCAAGGTAAAACTATGGTTCCGTCTCGCAACAATTGGTTCAACCGCATAACTTTTTCCAGAACTTCTCAGATAGGTTTACACTGTAAAATGCATCAACCAGTGGCATAGGAACCGGGGGAGACGGGAGGAACGTTTGATTTAGCAATAGCTAGCCATCTCAATTTGGACGTATTGCCGTTAATGTTATTCCCACGCAGTTTAGCATCAGCTAAGGTACTTGTTTTTCCAAATTCCACTTCTGATAACGTTAACGTGGGGTAACATTACTATTTTTCGCCTACAATGTAAGTTGAGCTCCTCAGCCAAAGTTTTAAATTAACGTTAGCCCCTGATGGTTCAAATTCAATTTTCTAAATACTAAGATAGGCTAATATTAGCAAGGCAAATTTGCTTCTGGATTTGTTTTGGACCGTGAGGATAATTCTTTAGACAACTGTGTAGGCCTATACAACAGACCTTATGTTGAAATGGACCTGCGTTACTTGATTGAGTTAAACGGAATGCTCCTCCTCATTAACCACGTAAACAATTAGCCATTAGCCTCGCTTTCATGATAAACTAACAAGTTAGCTAGCTAGCTAGTTTATTGGCGTTTTTTCCCGTTAGCTTGTGATTTGTTTTAATCTTTAGTTTCGTGCCCACAGAGCAGGCGGAACATAACCACAAAGTTAGGGATAATAAAGGCCACCCTTTCAGAGGTAAGATATGATTGGTCAATTTTACTGTCAATTTAAATTATTCTCTCAGAAATTCTATGCTCTCTGTACCCTTTCAGGTTTGGGGGTTTACCCTTATTAGCCCTGTCCTTCCAAAACCTGCCTTCAAAATGAATGTCCCACAACTGGTGGTACAAAGACAGAGGCTAGTATTCATTGAACTTTTAATTTGAATTACAAATACGTTTTTCAAAACTTAACTTTTGCAAATTCTTAGGCCCAATCCCAATTGCTTATTTTCACCCCTTGGCCCTAACCCTTCGTTTTGCGTGTTCACGCAAAGTGCTAGTGTTGTCCCAATTCCTTGTCATCGAGTTTTAGGGCTAAGTGTTAGGGGGAGTTGGCCCTCGAAACCGAGATTTTCCAGAGGCACACTTGAAACCGAGGGTTATAAGAAATCTCCCACAGTGCTTTCCGATACATCGACAAAGATGGCGAACGCTTCACTGCTGAAAAAAAGAAAACCACAATTGTAAGTATTTTCTTTGCTAATAAAGAGTAAAAGATTACGATAACCCTCGTATTATCTTAGTTTAATATCGTTTCAATTTATTATAGACTTTTTGTTTATAACAAGCATAAAAAGATCGATGATCAAAGTTGCTGCGCTTGTTTTATGGTATTTTGAAAATATACAACAGTTTCTGCTCCTCTAACGTCAGCGCAGACTGGCAGGATAGGACCGATTGCTAGCCTACACAGAGCATTGCTTTTGTATCATGATGAAGTGGCCCAGTTATGAAGCAGTGTTCTTTATTTGATGACTTGTTTGATCGATTGATAGCGTGAAACATGTTTTGAACGAATCGCGAGCTTTCATGCTTTTCTATTTCCATCAGATAAATGTCAAATGTCATTGTGATAATACCATTAATGCAATAGAGGGGAGGTAAAAGTTAGAAAAACCCCACCTGAACACATGCTATTTTCAGTATGATTCACCTGTCCTCCATGCAATAAAATTAACATACCTGTTATTTTGATAAT
>JAVQIZ010008573.1:0-31243 GCA_036023535.2 Galaxias brevipinnis
CAGGGTTTGGACCGCAGTCCGCTTGTGCTGCAGGGGTAGGTTCTGCACGCTAAGGCGGTCAGTCGAATAACTGCGATGCATCACATCGCATTTGCGCAGGGAAATGCATTTCTAGTTTACTTTGTTTTCCCGTGATAACGAGATAATTTAATTTGTATTCTCGAGATCTTGAGTTATTTATGTCCGTTTTCCCGTGAGAACGAGTTCATTTCATTTTGTTTTCTCAAGATCTCGAGTTGTTTATATCCGTTTTCCCGTGATAACGAGTTAATTTAATTTGGATCGTTATCTCGAGATCTCGAGAAACATTATCCTGTTATCTACATAGTGTGTCTACCCCCACTGAGTCCAGTGCTATCCCCTCGTTGCCCCCGCAGCCTCAGCAAAGGCCTTACTCTGCATCCTAGGTTGCTGTGCTGTAGCGCCTTGCTATGTGGTCCAGTGCCACAATCACAATGTGCCTGTAGAGACTAGATTCTCTGATAGTTCCTGTTACATCCTGCCTGGCACCATGTAACAGTGACTCCTCCACCCCAGACTTGTAGCCGGCTTTGATAAAAGGTTAGTATGGTCTTCAGTTGAGAGAGAAGAGGACAATGCTTTATCCCCTTAGAAAGGAATAAGCTAACCTCTGACTAATATTTGTTGATGTTAATACTTCTGTTGTAACTTTCAGTACTACAGCTGAAATGAAATGTTTTTAGGAAGCATTCGTCTTTCTTTCTACTTCTCTAAGCCTATCACTCTCCCGGATAAACAACCCGGAGCGCAGTCCACAGAGGGAACAAGGAAAGGACCACAGATCCTTTGTTCTCTGTGTAAGCCAGACTGAATGTGTTGAGACATGGCTGATGCTAATCTCTGCAGTGGGAGACATGCAGAGCTGGCATGATCTAATGGTTTCATACTTTTTGGGATGACCACTATGTCAGAATCTGCTGGAAAGTACATATATGCTGTTTTATAAAAAGCATTT
This sequence comes from Galaxias brevipinnis, assembly GCA_036023535.2. NCBI lineage: Eukaryota > Metazoa > Chordata > Actinopteri > Galaxiiformes > Galaxiidae > Galaxias > Galaxias brevipinnis. The sequence continues at coordinate 977 of JAVQIZ010008573.1, forward strand.
TGCAACCTGTTCGAGGACTGCAATAACGAAGCTGGTCTAGGAACAGTGTAGGAGACCTATTTCTTTGGGTTTTCTTCTCCCCAGAATGATGGTGTTACTTAGCTGATGTCAGAGTTGGATGTAATTGAACAGTATATTTGGTTATCTGCTTCTCTGAGAGTGGGTTATCTTCAATAATAGTTTCAGCTACTGCTGACAAACTTATTTAGTAAATGAGCCCTTCCGCTTTTAACATTCAGTGAAACCATCCTGTGATTTAAGAATAGGGGCTCAAAAGGTGTCTTACACTCCTTCACTGCTCTCTCCCTCCCTCCCTCCCTCCCTCCCTCAGACAAACAGATGCATAATTCAGAAAGTTCACCTCTGGGGAGCTGAGAAAGGCATTTGAATGTGGATTGAAATGTGATGACCTTTTGCCGTGCTGTGATCTAATAGAGTTTCTCCCCGGGTCTCTGCTTACGTCTTGTTATAGTCGAGGCCAGGGCTAGTGGGGCCATCTATGTGGCTGGCCCTCAATAACAATCTCCATCAACAGGCCACACGCCACTCCCAGTATAGCGCCAGCAGCCCGGCCAACCAACTTAATTAAACATCCAGAGAGGGTACATTTGCATTCCACTCAGACACGGGCTCCGCCTGGCCGCCCCCATTGTAAGCAATTATATACTTAACAGGGTAGCGGCAAGCATTCAGGTACTGTAGACATTCATACATTTATGTTGGTGCACATAATGGAAAGGCTGCTTATTGTCATTGGGATGGACCCGGCTTTGTTTATTGCCAAATCTACGAACACCTTGCTACATTTTGTGTGTTTTTCTTTCAGTGTTTGGAAGTCAGTGTTTGGGTATAAAATACATCTACTGGACTTGTTTACCACAGTAGGAACATCAGGTTGTATCATGTCTTAAGGTTGTATGACTTGCCTGTGAATTGGTTTATCCGAAATGATTTTCATGGCAACTGTAGCACAGTTGTTATGGAGCTATCGAAAACAGACAGCTCCTCTGACATTTACCACATTTTATTTTTCTGCTTTTACATTTGCCTTACTTCTCTGTATTTTATTTACCTCAGCGGTAGAGCCTTACATACTGAACCTAAGTTCTGCTCTTCCCCTTCTGCTTTCCCCTCAGTGGGGATGAAACTGACACAGACTCCGAGGTGGAAGACCGTGTTGACGGTGTCAAGTCGTGGCTGTCTAAGAACAAGGGCTCAACCAATACTTTACCTGAGGATGGAGGTCTTAAGAGCACCAGGTCAGTATGTCTGCCCCTTTAGAACCACCACACTCTCCAGTACTGTGGCAGCATCTTTAACCATGGCCCAGTCTACTCAGCACTATCTCAAGTGGCCAGGGTTTGTCTGAGGCAATAGGAGATGGAAGGTTGAGTATTTTATGAGATATGTCATCATCTCTCTCTCTCGGTTTGCTCTCTGTTGCCTGGCTAATGACAGCAGGCGGAGCAGGGAAGCAACGGCTGTCAGATTTATTGAAGTGGCCCTCGGCCAGCTGGCGCCGCCTGCTGAAAGGTCCCATGCGCCTCTAATGACTAGATCTGCCCACTAACTGATTACACTAGCTTCCGTATAGCATCTATGAACGGCCCGAGCTATTCCCAGGTTATATCCCCTCTCTCTGTTAGAACTACGGTGAGGAACAGCTTTATAAAGTCCCTCCATCTGAAGGGCCCAGCTTTTTTGTTTAGTTTCACACTTCAGGGCTGTCCTCTACGCTTTTCGACATGATGTCTCTGTCTTTGAGTGGCTGGAGTCCTTACAGATCTTTTAGACAACGTTCCTCTGATTGAGTTTATTTCTGTGTATGCTGTATATTTTCCTCAAACCGCTCTTTTAGGTATGCAGCCAATGTTGATGCCAAGGAAGTCAAAGAGAGTAACAAGATCTCAAAGGAAAATGGGAAGGAAGGGACAGAAGCAGAGCAGAGCCGAGCCCTATCAGTCATGAGCTCCCTTAGCTACAGGAAACGCTCCAACCTCAAGGACTCCATCGGAGGGAGGGGGGACGACAGCTCCCTGTTCAGCACTCTCAAAGAGCAGCCCGACACCCCTGATCGCTCCACCCTACGGAAAGCCACGTCCAAGTTAGGAGACCTCCAGGAGGACAGGAAGAGGTCTGCTGCTGCCGAGGATCCTGATGACCGGGGGTCCGTCATCTCTCAGGCCTACACAGAGGCCTCCAGCCGGGCACGGAAAGGCCTGGAACGCCGCTGGACGTCTCGGAGCAGCCCAGATTTTGACAAGGACTCCACCCTGTCATCCCTGGCCCCCAGCAGAATGTCCAGCAGGAGAGCCATGCCGGACATGGATGATGACAACAAGTCGACCATCAGCAGCGTGAGTCTGCGCCGCAGCGCGTCCTGGAAGGAGGAGAGGGGCAGCGAGGCGTCTGGCCCCTCAGTCAGCCGGCGCCCGGGCAGTGTGGCCTCGCTGGCGCGCAGCAGTCGCCTCAGTGAGTTTGGCCTGCGTATGAACGATGATGACGATGACGCCCTGAGTGTGGCCTTCAGTGACGGGGGCCGCTCAACGGCGTACAGTCCGCGCTCCGTAGGCCGAAGCCTGTCCACTCCGGCCCGGCCACGCTCGTCGGAGAACAACCCCCTGGACACCTCCGACATCAAACCCGTCACCCACCGCAACTACCTGGACCCCGATCTGGAGGCGGCCATCAACGAGGTGCTGAGCTTCAAACCCATCAAGTTCAAACGAAGCAAGCTGGACGCCTCAGATGACGAGGAGGAGCAGAAGGGAGGAGACGCTGACGAAGATGACACAAAGAGTGTGCATAGCTCCCGGGGGGCTGATGAGGAGGGGCTGGGTCGGCGCTCGGCTCTGGACTACAGCGGCAGGCCGTCCAGCAGCTTCAGCACCAGCAGCAAGCGCAGCAGCAAGTCAAAGAAGAAGAGCCACAGCAGCTCTGAGTCCGACAGCTCCGATTCTGACCACCACCACCGCAGTCGAAGGGGATCCCGAAAGAAGGGCAAGAAAGATAAGAAGTCGAGGAGAAGCTCTAAGAAGAAGAAGGAGAGTGAGTCGGAGGATTCCTCATCCTCCTCGGGGTCGTCGTCGTCCTCTTCTTCGTCCTCCAGCTCGGCGTCCACCATCTCATACCGCAGATCCAGCAGTGTAAAGAGGGGAGGCCGTCTCACGGCCTCAGGGTCCGAGCAGGAGGAGGCTTCTGGAGACCAGACCAGACCGCCCAGCAAGAAGGACACCAAGAGGCAGAGGAAGAAGGTGGACAGTGTGGTGATGAAGTACCTGTACAAGCCCGACAGCGAATAAAGCCTTTTGGGTAAAGATGATGTGCATGGTGTGGCTAAGGAGCAGATTAACATGCTAACCTCGCACGATGCACTGGAGTGGTCAAAAGTTTGAGTAGGATGCTGTAGGTGTCTTGCGTTGAGGTTGATACTGGATTAATCCTTTAGCCTGCCTTTTCTAAGTACAATTATGACTCATGAGCGTCACCGTGGTGACACCTGCTTTATGCCACAAGGTTACTGGTTGCATATAAAACAGAAGGAATAACTTACCTCTGCATGCTAATGTGCTCTTTGCCCTTAACCGCCGCACTGCGGAAACCTAATGTGTGTTGTTCTACATTTTAATGGACACCGACGCGCCCAAGTGATTTATGACTTCAGCGCTACGTAACCTAGCTCCACAACCATCAATCAAGCTCGCCACCTCCAAATTGGGACCTGCCAGGCCCTCCATGCAACATGACTGGAGATGTAATTGAACACAGACACTGATTGCTGTATATGTACCCAGCATAATTGATTTGATAAATTTACAGGGCACCCATTTGCATTATGTTTTTAATCCCTTAAAAGCCTTTGAATATTATGTGGATTAAAACCTAAACAGGTTGGTAATAGGATATTTGATATGATTTGCATTTTCTGATACAATTTATGTTTGAATAGGATTCGGTAAGTGAATACATATCAATGCAAATTAATGTGGAGCCAACCATGAATTCACGGGATGCAACTCCAGTCCTTGACCAGCAGGACCTTTTCTATTTTACCATGACCTTCACTCCAATCTATAGGCCTTAAACAAGCTCCCTGCATAACATCAATAGAAGACCTTTACATCCTCCACCATACATTTGTAGAATTAGAGAAATGTTTTTGGCTTGGCTAGCCTTTGGCCATGCTGCATGTTTTCTGCACTCAGATTGATTGTTGGAGAAACAGGTCATTGTACTGCAGTCCTTGTTGTACTCTGACCTCAGGAAAAAGCAGTGGGTGTCTGTTTCATCTGGGACCAGGAGTTTGAGCTGTGCTCTCCACTGTGAGGGCTCCGTCGCTGTGGTTACACGCAGGCTGCACCAGCTCTTTGTCTGTGCTAATACTGTGTGTGTGTTTCTCCCCCCAACAGCCCTCCTCAGTACCGGAGACATCTCAGCATTGCCAAATCAGAGGAGGAGCAGGGCCATGGGGCCGGCAGAGCCTCCCTGGGGCAGAGTGACAGTGAGGGCAGAGAGGGGGAAACCACAGCCTGACCCCCCCTCACCACTCACTCACTGCATCACCACCACTTCCAACCCCGACTCGTCTGAAAGTCCACTAGCACCAGAGGCAAGGACAGGGAAAGGGTCAGGGTGCACATGCGGGAGAGCCCAGTGGACAATAGCCATATTAAAGTCTATAACTCATAGGTTGCGGTGGGAATTGTGTCCACAAATCTCTAGTATTCAGTCTCTAGGTTGTTGTCATTTTTATTTTAGTCCAGTAAGGTTTAGCAATACTGGATTTTCTAAGAGCTATCATATGAGAATATTCTAACCATTGCTTTAGTTTTGACAATTGCTGTGCATTAAACATGGTTAAGCTTAGTTAAGATAAGCTCTCAGACAGTCAAGACCCTTCAGATAGAACTATATCTCTTTAGACAAGTCGACCACTTAACTATCCCAAAGCTGACATTAAACTCTAAAAGAACTACCTGTCTTTTTCAGTTAACTGAAAGGACAATTATTGTGTACAATTGAAGAAAGGCTTTTCTTAAAGGTGCCTTGACATTTGTTTTCTGCTTAAAATGCATAAACCAAAAATGATGCTGGAGTTAGTCTGCTCTTAGTTATTTGAAGGCTCCATTTGGCTTTAGTCATCTCCTGTCCTGTCTGGATCTTCAAAGGGAAGGTTTTTAACTTGCAGCTAAGATGGGACTTTCCAAGGATCTGCTTTCTTCTTTCTTTCTTTCTTTCTTTCTAAATCTATTCGTGGCAAAAATGCAATGGTTAACAGATATCAGATTTTGTAGAGACAAACTGCCTAAGGCTGGTGCTTTAAGCTTCGGCCTCATCCTTTGTGAAGTCTTCCAATATCCCTCAAAGTGTAGTCTCATATCTAATATATTTATATTTGGCCTTAATAGATGACAATATTGTCCAAGATTATGCTGCCCTAATAAATATGCAAAGTATCTGTGTGTATTATAAGTAAGGGTAGCATAAAATGTGTATGCATTTGAATATCTGTATTTTCTTTGCATCTACTTTCTGCTCGTGTGCAATGGAAGGAACTAAGTTGCAGTGTGGGGGAATGATTATTTGCATATCTTCTCAGCAGAAGCTTATCTGCATATCTTTTCCTATTCTTCCCTTTTCTATGCATAAAAATTCATAATACGGAATAAAAATTGTTGAATAAAAGGCTTCTTGTGTGTCTGCATATGAAAATGTATGGTTGGCTTTACACTCATTACCTAAATATAAAGCTGTTTGTACAGTGGCTATAGCAGAGGTTTGCTTTGGAACAGATATGATAGAGGAGATGTTTGGGAGACTCTCCCCTACCTGGGTGGTGCCACGGCTGGACTTGCTCACCACACATTCAATCAATCAATCAAAGTTTATTTCTGTAGCACTTTACAACAACACAAGGAAGACCAAAGTGCTACACATTAAAAACAACAAAACAAAGCATTTAAGCGCTAGAAAAATGCATAAAAACCATAAGATACGTACAACACAGTAAAATAATTAACCAGAATACTTAAGACCGAAAGTGTTATTAGTGCTAGGGGTTAAAAGCCAATCTGAAAAGGTGCGTCTTTAGCCTGGACTTAAACAGAGACAGGTCAATGAGGACACGCAGATCCAGAGGCAGCGCTTTCCACAATTTGGGAGCGGCAACAGCAAATGTCCGATCGCCCCACTGTTTTTTAATTTTAAACGTTTAGATGCATAGCAGTGTTGTTTGTTTGCTGAGATGAGTAGTTTTGGTTTTGGTTTGTGTTTTCAACTGACTAGTTTAAACTTTTCTCTCCCTCCTCATCTGCATAGGGGATGTCTGAGGAGGCAGTTCGTCAAACACGCAGCCAAAAGAGGGCGCTAGAGAGGGATGTTCTTCCCCTGGCTACAGAACTCGCCTCTTCAGAGAACGACACCAAACGGCCCAAACTGGACCAAGCCGAAACCCGTCCTGAAGACTTCCAACCGGACCAGATTCAAGCTGTGCCCACACCTGACCTTGAGCTGGCACAGGATGTTCAGAACCGGACTAGCACTGGAGCTGAGCCTGAGAAAGAACCCGATTCAGAACCCAGCCAGTTGACTTTACCATTAGTTTTACCCTTAGCCCACAAACCGTCCAACGAGGAGCAGGGGCGGATCCAGAAACAGCCGGAACCTAGTTCGGACAATCGGACGGATCCTAATGTCGACAAGGTAAAGAAAGAAGCTCAGGCCGAGTTAGACATGAGGAGCCGGGTGCCTTCATCAGAGCCCAAAGTCTCCAGCAGTCTCCTGACAGCAGGGGAGGTGAAGGCCACCATTAAAGTGGAGGTGCAGACAGGAGAACAGCCGGTGGATATGAGTACCTCTAGAAGGTGAGACCTGATGCCGTTTCTTTGAGCTCATAGTAGACCACAAAACGCAGTGTAACAGCCACCTGATAACTTGTAGTTTATATGAAGCACATCGCCGGGCTTGCTGCCAACCAACTCATGAGGCAACGTCACAAGTTACGGGCATTTGGCAGGTTTTGAGTCATAAACAAACTCTTAAACTTTCTTTCTGTTTTTTTCGTTGATGTCTTAAGTTCCTGTATAATGTGAATCTTTAAATTACTTTATCTTGTCTTTCTTTGTTCTAGGTTAGATTTGAGTTAGTTAGAGAGGGTGCTCTATAGGGGTGGTGGGGCGAGGTGTTGTTGTTGTCAAAAGTGTACTTCTAAACTTTATGTCTGGCCCTCCTTCCATTTTCCCCACTCGCCACCTGAACCCTAAAAACTCCCCTCACACAAAATGAAGCCTGTGTGTCACAAACCGGTTCCAGCCGGCCGTTGCCATGGTTTCCACTGTGGAAGGAACGGTGAGGGGAGGGGGGCAGAGTGAGGGTGTCACGTGATGACGACTTTAGGGTCATGTGACCTCTTTGGAATAGTAGTGATTAATCCACAGGAAGTGATGTTGGCGCTAAACCCTGTGGAGATTCTTAGACACTCTCTCTCTCTCTCGCTCACACACACACACACACACGCATACAGAGAATGTGCTCAAGTGTCCACACACTCACATACACACAGTGTCAGGCTTTTTCTGAGAGATTAACTTCACCTTTTCAATGCCTCTATGGCTGTGATATGAATTGGCACGCCTTGTCTGAATCATATGACCTATGTACTGAAATTCCTTTTTAAATCACTGCGATAACCACTGAAGTTAGTCTACACATGGGTTCCTTATGGCAAAACTGCAACCCAATGGTGCCATTTCCTATTTACATTAAGTCAAGGTGAACTACTAATCTCTGTTGAATTACTGCTGGACTGTCTGTGGAGTCTCCTTGTTCTATAACAAGTCAACACAGGCCAGCATTTAAGGATAAGAGTCTGTGGGGCCGCGGGGGGTGGGAGGTGTGGGAGTGTGTGTGTGTGTGTGTGGGGGGGGGTTGTTGTAGCAGTGCTGCTAAATGAAAAATTGAAGTTCATGAACAGTTTATGATAGATACGAAAATGTTGTCGAGCGTTTTCTACTCGTTTGATTCATATCGGCAGCCATGTACAGTTTTCAAGACATAAAAAAATAGAAACTGTATCTCTACCGACCAACGCTCTGGCACGTTAGCGGAACACCGTCGAGTATAGAGATCTTGAGATTCAGGAGTCATCGATTGTCTTGATGTGTGTCGTTCCCTTCTCCAGCAGCGTAAAGAGGGAGAAGCGGCCGCCATCCCCGGACGAGGACGACGATGACGATGACGTCATCATCTTATCAGATAACGATTCCCCCAGTCCACCAATGAACGGCCTAAGTCACCTCAATGAGATAGATACGGAGCTGCTTATGGTGAGACACACACACACACACACGCGCGCGCGCGCGCGCACCTTTTGATCTAGTGCAGCGTATCTACACTCTGACGACTGCATTTGTCTCTAGCGTATCTTACAGTATCTTTTCCAGTGTGTATTCTAGGCATGACCGTTTCTGTACTTTGTGTGTGTGTGTAGAAGAGCAGTCCTCAGGAGAGGGACCGCATCATTAAGCAGCTGAAACAGGAACTCCGGCTGGAGGAGGCCAAGCTGGTGCTGCTGAAGAAACTCCGACAGAGTCAGATACAGAAGGACGCGCTGCAGAAGGTATACATGCCAAAACGGACACATGGACAGGGATGCTGCATCAGCATAACTCACTAGTCACCCCAATAGGTTCACAGAGAGTTGACTGTCCCTCTTTGTCTCCCAGCCGTCTGGTCTATCCGGGTCCGCTGCTCCTCCTCCTTTAATCAGGGGAACCCTCACAGGCAACAAAGGCTCCCAGCAGGTCAGTGCTCTAATAGACACACACACACACACACACACACACACACAATAACACAAACGGACACAAACCATAGCTCAATGAAGCAATGATACATGCAATGTATAAAGCACCTTTCAAGTAACTCAAGTAACTCAAGGACTCCGAAATTATGCAAACACACACGCAAGTGCACACACTCACACAATAACACACACACACACACACACACACACACACACACACACGCAGTCCTAACCGTGTTTATCTTACCAGGTGGTGTCAGGCCGGAGTTCAGGCACGGTCATCCCCCCTCCGTTGGTCCGAGGTGGGCAGCAGCTTTCATCCAAACATGGCTCCCAGGTCATCATGCCTCCGCTGGTCAGAGGGGCACAGGTAAACTGTGTTGCAGTTACAAAACACTCTTAATTCCTAGCCCACATTGATTGTTTTTCATTTGTATAATTAGCAACTGACATATTTTTAGATTTCTGTGGAGTGTGGTTTTCGTAGGCGGCGGGTGAGGCTTGGGATTGAGAATGCTAATTTGACCATAGCCTACTTGATAACGTCCACAGAGGACAACAATATTATGTTCATAACAGCAATAATATATGCACTGACCACAAACAACAACACACAGCTAAAAATGCAACACAGTAAATGTAGGCCGACTACTTACTTCCTAATATTTGACCAACTATCATGCTTGTTTTAACAACCAAGGAGGACAATGTAATTATGTTCTTAACTGCAATTGTATACACTAATCGCAAACAATAACGTACAGCTATTGTGGCGCTTATTTATAAATTAAGTAGGCCTATTGACAATCTTACACATTTAAACAGACGTCTTAGTTACGTTAACCAATGCCAATATTGGTATTTATTATGTTTCTATTGCAAATGTAACCAAACCCGCCGTTATAGATCACAATTTTTTAGCCTTCTCTAGCCTACATTGCCCGCCGCCTATGGTGGTTTTAATTAAGAATAATGACTGTAAATTGGTAACAGGCTTGCTTTGAAATCTATCTGATTGACTGTTATTTTCCTGTCTCTGTGTTTGTGTCTGCCCTGTTCTGCACTCGTCTTTACCCTGTCCTTTCCTTGGTTCCCTCTCGGTTCTTGATCTGTCCCTTCCTCTCCGTTTGTCCCGGTTAGCCCATTTCCGTGTCTCCCCAGCAGATCCAGGCTCTCCGGCAGCAGCAACAGCAGCAGCTGGCTGCCTCTGGAGGCTCTGGGCCTCCTCCTCTGCTGCTGGCCCCTAGGAACTCTTTGTCTGGAGCCCAGGGCCAGAGGGGCCTGCTCCAGTCTGGCCTTATCAGAGTGGGCAACAATGCCAGCCTGTTGGTCAACATATCACAGGTAGGGTTACCAAAGCCAAAGGACGACGGAACAAAAGCATGCTGGACCATAAGTGCAATTATCCTAAAATAGAATGAAAGGGTTTTTTTTACAAATATTTTTTTTATATTTGCTAGCTAAATGGCCAAACTTCGGGATAGCATACAAAAATATTCACAAAGAAGGTGGTCCAAAATGTATTGTACTAATGCTTTATTTATGAAGGAAATGTTGATGTTTGATTTTGATTCATGAACATACAGTTAGTTACACTTCAAACACTTGCTTATAGTTAGCAGCAAGTCAATCTGAAGCCTATTGGGTAAAAATAATTACAATAAATCTGTCGAAAAATTGGCAGAGTTAGCTTGTCAAGCCAAGAATAGTCCAGAACAAGAGGCTACTTGCCTTTCAACTTGACTTTTTCCCATGCAAGATAGAATGAGAAGTAAGCTGCTTGAAATGTTTATTTGATTATTTCATTAATGTACCCTAACATGTTAGTAACTGTCCTAATACATATCATTACATGGGGTCTCTCTGTCTGTCTCTCTGTCTCTCTATCTAATCTATGTGTGTGGGTGTCTAATCTGTGTGTGCAAATGTCTGTTGCGATAGGTTGGGTGAGCAAGTCTGGCGCAAATTTGGCTGCTGTGGTATCATGTTTTTGTGTGTGATAGCTGTCTGTCCGTTTGTTGTGTGTACCTAATTACCGATCACTTTGTAAGGCGCTTTGAGTCCTGAGAAAAGTGCAAAAAACTAAATCCAATGTATAATAATAATAATAATAATAATAATAATAATAATAATAATAATAATAATAATAATAATAATAATAACAACAGGCATGTTCAGCTTGACACCCTGAATCGTTGCATGTATACAAACTGTTATTAGAGACTTAGCGGATATTTTTACAATAAATACTAAATACATTACGGTTTCGTCAGATTTCAACTGTCTTCATTAGCTCATGTTTTGAGTACGTAGTCAACGTGTTATGGATCAGTTGTGCATAATGAAAATGTAGACGTTGAGTTCCTATGAAATCTCTTTCCTATGGGTTTCTACAGGCCTCTCCGACCAACCAGAAGGGCTCCTCTTTGACTACACAGTCCGGCAACAGCAGTGTGTCGGTGGTTAACGTGAATGACAGCCCGGCCAGCCGTCAGGCGGCTGCTAAGCTAGCCCTACGCAAGCAGCTGGAGAAGACCCTTCTGGAGATTCCTCCGCCAAAGCCGCCTACTCCCGAGTTCAACTTCCATCCTTCTGCAGCTAACAACGAGTTCATCTACCTGGTCGGGTTGGAGGAGGTGGTCCAGAACCTACTGAGTAGCATCGGCAGAGGTAAGTACTTTATTATCCCATGCCTGTGTCACAAACCAAAGGCTATATACAAAGTAGATTTTTTGGTTTTGCTCAATCATAAGAGATTTGTCACAGACTTATTTCGCAAAATATCAATATTAAAGTCCTCCCTTGTCCTAATCTGTCCCTCACAGGAAAAACAGGCGTGTCCTTGTCGAAGCCTGCCCTTACAGAGCCATTTAGCTGCACGCAGTGCTGCACCGACTTCACCTGCCGCTGGAGGCACGACAAGGCCAAGGGCGGGACAATCCTCTGTGAGGACTGCATGTCCTCCAATCAGAAGAAGGCCTTCAAGGCCGAGCACACCAACAGGCTGAAGGCGGCTTTCGTCAAGGCCCTGCAGCAGGAGCAGGAGATTGAGCAGCGCATCCTCAAGCAGGCCTCCTCCTCGCCCGTCTCCCACACCACCACCACCTCCTCCTCCTCGTCGGTGTCCTCTGCGTCGCTGAAGGTGGAGCAGCTGGTGTCCCAGCAGCTGAAGCAGGCGCAGGCCCAGGCCAGGGCCTCCTCCATGCAACACCATCACCAGCATAGCCGAGGGCAGAACATCATTCGTCATCACTCCACCAGCATCAAGCAGGTATTCACCTCTGCATGGACGTGCTTAGCCGGTCACCCTGCTCTGTTACTCTTTTACAACTGCTGCACTGTCTTGTCTGGTTTAATTACCACAAAAAAAAGTGACCTTTTCAAACCCTTCATCCTCGTTTAGAGCTCCCAGGGCCAGCTGTCCCGTGGTGGGGTCTTATCAGGAGGGGCCAGGGCTGTACCCCACTCCTTCTCTTCTTCCTCTCAGCTGCAGAGCGCGGTGGCGGCCGCGGCCTTGGTCAATCGGGCAGGTAAGAACGCCCATGTTTCCCGACCCGCTGCCCAGAATTTGAAGGTCAGCAGTGGAAAGGCCACCAGCAGCAGCAGCAGCAGCAGCAGCAGCATCAGAGGAGGTAGCGGAGGTAATGCCCCAGCCACTGCATGGAGGAAGCAGAACAGCAACACCACAGGTAGACTGACACTGACACTAACATCTGCCCAACACTGGCCCCCGGCGTCCACACCCTAGCGTCTGACACTCTTGGTCTGGTCTGAAAACAACCCTTTACCTCCTACAGTCCCATTTCCAGGGTGGACTTTACCTATTTAACAATGGCATAGGCTTTAAGGCAACCCTATGCTGTTGATTGTGTTTTTTTTAAAGGGTCCACAAAAGGTTGTTTTTGGACAAGGCACCTGTCTCAGTGTTTCCCCTTCACCGTCCGCGGTCTTTCTCCTCTTCCTGCTTCAGTTTCTCACTTTGTGGATTGTTTTTTCCTGGGCTTCACCGATAGTTGACTAGTATACCCTTGGATAGTGATGGCACCGTAGGTTCATTTAACGTGTGTTGGTGTGTCTGTCAGTGAGTGTGTGAGTGCTTAGTTTTCTACATGTTTTTCTCGTCTGATGTGACCAATGTCTTGTAGGATTTTTCCATTAGTGAGTGATCTCTTTGCTACTTGTTTCTGCAGGAGTGACCATGGCCTACGTCAACCCCAGCCTGTCCGGCCATAACAAGACTTCCACCACCGTCGATGCTCGTCAGAGGGAGTACCTTCTGGACATGATCCCCTCACGCTCCATCTCCCAGACAGCAAACACATGGAAATAATGGGCACATCTCCTTATCATTATAATCAACCTTTCACCAACTTCTCTCTGCACCCATAATACAGTCAACTACAACCCCTGGAGGACAGTCAAGAAAATGCAACCTGTGAACTTCACACAAGATTTCCTTTCTTCTTTACTTTTCTCGTTTTATGTTTTCCTTTTACTTCATAGTCTGTTTATTCATTGATTGCTGTTAGGTTCAGTTAGGGGGAAATACAAAAGGGCTTCTTTCTAAATAATACTGTAAGCCTCAGTGGCTTTAATTTAATGATGGCTTGAATTATGTCTTTCAAAGCTCGGTATACTACTTCCCTCAAGAAAAAATAAACTACTCTTCTGAGTGGATTAATCCTTTTCACCTTACTGATCCAGCAAATGGATTTCATAATGCATACATTTTCATCTTGGTTGTGTTTGTCACAATAGCAAGAATTTTGTAGTAACTTAACATGTTTTGTTCAAGAGTAAGACTGCAGAACTGAGCTGTTGTAGTTTCAGCACATAGCTCCAGTGCGTAAATATCTGCAATTTGGTTGTCTCTACACTTTTTATTATTAAGTTATTGGTTTCTGTGACTGATGAAAGAAAGTCGCTGTCAATACATAGTGGTTTAAACAATTGAACAAATTATTCTAGCATCATTGTTTTTTTTCCCCTGTCGTTTGACAGAGCATGAATGCATTGACGCTTTCCTAACTGCATACTTCACCATTGCAGAAGGAGCAACATATTTTATGATTTATTTACTCTGTAATTACTACACATGTTGTACTTGGCTTGCTTTATATTAATGTAAACATTGTATAATTTTTGAGTGTGTGAGGCTGTCCTGGAGAACTGGGGAGCCATAAATTGCAAGCTGCTGACCTGAATCTGACTTGCTAAAAAAAAACCTTTCTAGGATCAGGTTATCGAACTACAGTTATTATCTTGACATGGGACGTGTAGAATGCCTAGCCCTGAATCAGTGGTTAAAGACAATTTGTCCAAACTTTCTGGTTATTGAATACATTTTTTAGTAGTATGTGCCTATCCTTGTTGCATAGTCTCTCTGCTTCTCATCCTTTATTGCATTGTACAGATTTGCGTTTCAGTTTATTTAGTTTACTTTTTCTTAGCTCCTAAAGAAATAATAAAAAATATAAATAGTTCAAACTTCATATTCCTTATTTTGCCTAGACGCTGACATTACGTTTTTATATCATAATACCTGATGATTAAATAAATTATGAACTCCAGGTCGATGGGTGGCGATATATGTCCTTCCAAATTACATGTGTGCTACTTTGAGAGGATGAGTCTATTCTTTACGTCACCTCTGTGTTTTGGAGAGGCAGCTGGAAGATGGCGTCGTCCAAGGTGAAGCAGGACATGCCTCCTGCGGGAGGTTATGGACCAATCGATTATAAAAGAAACCTACCAAAAAGAGGCCTTTCGGGTACACACATTTAAATATATTTTAACAGGATGTTGTTATAATGGGGGTCCTGGAACACAGAAACCCAAAATATAACACCTTGATGTTTGCCAGTAGCATTAGCTTTACCAGGCTATTGTATTGCCCCTAGTACTAGTAGTAGTAGCCTTGCGAACGCATCAGATCTCAGAAGGTGGTTGTCGCTAATCATTGTATTTAAAAACGTTACCTGTATGCTTGCTGTACAAGCTGTTTAAACTTAGTTGAAATGCACAGTGCGTTTGTCAGTCGCGCTGACCAGCAATGCGTAATGGCATCTCTTGCAGGGCTATAGATATTATGGTCTGTGTAGTGGTGGCTGGTACAATTAGTAATTGTTGTTTAGTTCGTGGAAAACATAAACTATACATGTGGTTTAAAATGCCACAGAAAGCTGGTAGTTATTCAATCTATGACTGTTTTTAGGGAAACGTCAGTAACTGTTATCAGCTTTATGTTGTTAGAAAAGCGTCATTACTATTTGTTTTTCCTAATTGACAGGGTATAGCATGTTTGGAATCGGAGTCGGTATTATGCTGTTTGGTTATTGGAGGCTTTTCAAATGGAATAGAGAGAGAAGGTAAGATCATTTCTTAATTAGTAATAGCCAAGTTTGACTAAAGAATACCGGGACTGAATGTTTTTTTGTGCATGTATTGTAGACGGTTGCAGATTGAGGAGCTGGAGGCTAGAATAGCTCTTCTTCCCTTGCTGCAGGCAGAACACGATCGGAGGTGAGAACAAAACTTGCCTTATCACACACACATTACCACTAAACATAGATTATTGGAGGGTCTTTTAACTTACCAAAATAATTTGTAGCCTTAATTACAATAGAATTGAATACAACCATTTTTGATTCCACTAGGACATTGCGAATGCTGCGTGAGAACCTGGAAGAGGAATCCATCATCATGAAGAATGTTCCCGGATGGAAGGTGAAGATGCTCTATCCAGGGCCTAAAGTGTTTATCACTAGGCTCACAAATGTTAAATGCCTGTCATCGTTAGAACTGTTCCATTTGTCCCTGTTCAAATGTGATCCAGTTACAAGAGTTGTATTAGCCAAAAGACCTAGACATTTGCTAGTGAGATTGTAAATAGAGCGTGTGTGGTGTACATGTCTAACGCTGTGTGTGTCTGTTTGTCTCTGTATTTGTGCTCTAGGTTGGTGAGAGTGTCTTTCACACAGATCGCTGGGTAACCCCAGTAACAGAAGAGCTTTTTAACCTGCGACCCAGGGAAGAACTTTTGCACAAGCGCTTTGGTTTCCTTTGGTACGTGTAGTACCCCAGCCAGCCATCTCTGAGCCCACACTCAACCAGGCTTGTAAATGTTCAATATTAAAGTTTTTTTTCTGTACCCCCCACACTGGCCTATATGAGTCTTTTGTTAAATCTGAGTCTTTGTAGAATACCAGAACATAATCATGATGTAGCGCCAACTTGTCATTTGACAGAAACACTGGATGTCACCACTGTTCAAATTGCTTTGTAAGTGCAGCATGAGAGAAAATGCAAAACTGTGTCTAACTCTAGTTGTGTTGCGATCTTGTTAGTGATTGGTATGAGGACAAGCTTTTTAGGCAATGCATGATATTGATTCAAGGTTTATGAAAGCACAACTAACCCACAATCATTGGCGGGTCTCATCTGAGCAGTGCTCCATAGGCCACAGCTATGATTCTCTGATTGGACAGAGCCGCTCGTACTTCAACACACCCAATGAGTGCTTGTCTCCACCTTCAGTTATTTATTCAAAGGCACATAAATCAGTCTGAGTCAGACGCTAGGTCAGAACAGTTTGAGATCCAGGCATTTATTGAATCGGGTTACCATTCGAACACTTATAAAATGAACCACAGCGCATCTGACCTGGAGGACATGTCTAAAGAGCCAATCCGTTTCCTCAGGTGAGCAATTTGATAATATCCTGTCTGTGAGATTGTATTCTAAGGTAATATTTAGAAAACCATATCTGTTGAAACAATGGTCTAGTTTCTGTATATGTTATCTTGTGTGCCTGTGCATTCATTTTGAGCAGGATTACACTGTTTTATTACGACAGATTTTTTTCCTTGGACAATCAGTGAAAGTCTTTTTACTGTAATGCAGATAATGTATGACCAAAATCACTGATGGAGTAATGTTTGTGAAGTTTCCAAATTTCTATAAATGATGGATCATTTCATTCCGAACACTAATTATGTTTTTACGTGTGTTATGTGTTTTGTGTGGGTGTTTCATGTGATACGATCGATATGCTTTGAAAAGATAGGCCCCACTGAGACATTTCTTAGGGGAACATCTGTGCCACCTTTAGGATTAGGTGAGGTCTAAGCTTACCCCATGGGAGTTTTTACCTGCTTTAGGGGGCATGCTGTTATATCAAATATATCGGCAAATGAATTAGCTTTTTGCAAGTTTTCACAGCAACACCAGCCAAATGGAACAATTAATATTGGTTATACCGTGGCAGGGGAAAACTATCAAGGTATCTTTTTTGCAGTCCTGGATGAGTGACCATCAAGAAACCCGTTCAGGGTGTATAGCCGTCAGTGTGGCCACCACAATCGGCTAGGGAAGTAGCGTTGTTTCTCCTCTGTGCACCTGTGGAGGTCCTCCTCAGCATCTCTCATTTATTATGGATGTGCCATGGTGCGTAAACTGTGCTGTGTCGAAGACCAGGTTGCATTCTGAAAGTTCAAGTCCTCACTTCCTGAAGACATGCAGGGAATGCATTGATTGGACAGATGTACCAGAATCCCCCCCTGAATATTTTTCTTAGTGTACTACAAGCTTTATCCGTAATTTTTCTCCCCTCTCTTTCTCAGTAAAGTGGAATATGAAGCCATGGAAGCAGAATTATTAGCCGAGTATCGTTTTGGACCCCAACAACTGATGGAGATCTGGGGTCATGCCTGTGCAATTGCAATTGCTAAGGTCAGGCCTTGTTATGAAAATTCAAGTATTGTGTAAACAATAAATTAGCTTACAAAGCCGTTCTACATAGTGTTATACTGTACTGTTTGAGTCTCTGCTTACAAATGGTCGATTACAGGCATTCCCACTGAATTCTTTGGAGAAAAGACAACCCACAGTTTTGGTAATCTGTGGTCCTAATCAGAATGGCTGTATTGGTCTAGCCTGTGCTCGTTACCTACGTATGTTTGTGAGTATTCTGCAGGCAGTATTTACACATGGATATATCTTCAGCCCCTGCAGTTGTTCCACCTTCACCCCGTCTTGCTTATTTTTCCCGTCTGCTTTGTTATGTTAGGACTACAGCCCCACAGTGTACTATCCCAAGCGTTCTTCTCTAACCCTGCATCAGGACTTCAGAGTGCAGTGTGAGAGGACTGACATTCCGTTCCTCTCATATCTCCCAGCAGAGGTTAGTGGATTCACCAGGCGTTCAATGGTCTCCATGTTGAAAGTACATGGTTCAAGAAATACACCAAATAGCCTACAATAAAACACAATGTCTGCTATAAATGACCTTTGCTCCCTGTTCTCTGCAGGTGCAACTGATAAATGATGCATATAACCTGGTGGTTGATGCTATATTTGGTTTAGAGACAAACCTCTCCACTGTGGAGGAACCTTTCAGCAGTGTCTTGCTCTCGCTGAGACAAGTCCGCATTCCAATTGCCAGTGTAGACATCCCATCAGGTGACTGTTAATAATAATCTCACCCTCCAATGTTGTGTTTTGAGCTCTGAAGCTAAAGTTTGAAATGGTCCCTAAGATGCTAGCAAGTACTAAATTATAAATACAAACAAAAAAGGTTACATATTCAGTTACACAGCTTACATTTTCACAAGCTGCACATGTGAAGAATATTTTGTGTATTTTGGGGCTCCATGCACCAAAGGTTTAGAAACTAGTTTGTTAATTTAACCTGACCTACTCAATGTATTGTTTTAGGGTGGGAGGAAGAAGAAGCCAACGATGATTGTCTAAACCCTGCAGTGCTCATATCCATTATGGCTCCTAAAAAGTGTGCTGCTGGTTTCAGTGGAACCCACTACCTCGTTGGAAGACTTTTGCCCTACGACATACAAAGAAAGTATCAACTAAACCTGCCACAATTTCATGGTACAGACTATTTGGTCGAGCTAGGATAAACTTATTCAAACACTAGCAGTTGTAGGTCTTGCCTTGAGATCCGTAATGCAGAGTCCCTGGACACTTTTAAAAAACTTCTTAAAACATATATGTTCCGTCAGGCTTTTAGCTCCTCCTAACCTCCTTTTATTGTTGTTGCCTACTGATTTTAATATGCGTTGTAAAGTGTCCTTGGGTTTTAGAAAGGCGCTCTTAAATTAAAGTTATTATTATTATTAGTCTTGTTCTTCACATTCTAGCTAATAACCATATATAGTACATTAATTGATCAAATTAAAATTACTTTGTCATTTCATTGAGCAAAAAATAGAAGCATGTGGTACAATCATGTGCTGTTATAACGGTGGGAATCCAATGAAAAATGTTTAATCTCTGATTATTGCATATATTCAGTAATATTAAACCCATCTACGACTTAAAACCAATATTGGAAGTAATACAAGCTGTTCTTGTGAACGCCAGTGTAGCCGTTTAGACTACAGTAGATTTCTGGTATACTCTATTCCCTCTAGAAATTAATTGTGCAACCTTGAATACTTTAAGACAGCGGCAACAAAATGTAGCTATTAATATTATACTGTGCCATTCTGAGAATTAGTTAGCTACTGCAAGTAACACAAAAGGAGATTTAGTAATAGTAATCTCAATCATCCTCCAACTAAATTAGATGATAGATCCATAATATGAATGTTCCAAGTCCTATTTTAGAACAGACAGACAAACGGGAGTATATTAATATGGTTTATTTACAATGAAAAGGAATTAAAAAACACAAAACTGATATTAATGCAAGCATCTGCAACAGCAACAGCATTGATTTGGTTTAGTTGATTCAATCAGATTGGTTATTTTGTGCTACACCACAACCTTCCCCTATCTCACATTTCTAAATCAATCTGAAAATACATTGTTCCCCAGCTCCATATAGAAGAAAATCAGTTTTAAACATTTACTTCCTTTCAAGAGAAATCTGAAGATCTTGATTTGTCAATATCAGCATAATTTGTAACTTGTCAACAACGATCATCTTCATAATCTAAATATTTTTTGGGTAACATGAAACCATTTCAGTAACCTTAACCATGCCTTTCACACTGATCTGTTAAGAGACAATAAAATACTTTGTGACAAACGATACCATGTCTTGTTTCTTTGGATACAAATGCTGCTCATTAGTATTACAAATCCAGATTAAAGATCTATACTCATTCTTGCAGTAAGTAAGAAAAGCCATTTCAATACACTTATTCCATTTAGTGCATGTCTGCATCTGTATAAAAAAACAATCAAAGGGCATTATAACAATGGACTCTGATAATTAGGAGCGTTACTTCAGTTACAATTTTCACAAAGTATCAACTTTACGTTGAGGACTTTCAAACAAGCATACCTGCAAAACGTCTCCTTAAACCATTCCATTCACTGGTGTCCAATCGTATCCAACAATCGGAAGTTTAGGTTCTTCTCCAGGGGGCTATATTCATCCTAAACAGAAGACAACACATCAGTTGACAAATACAACAAAAGCTAGCACAATGTTCGATCACTGAAAGACATGCAACAATTTTTGGTTTACTGACAAATGTAACTCATTCGATCATTAATCACAAAAGACATTGCGGCCAGACAGGAGGGTCAATTGAGAACTCCATAAAGGTGATGGGAGAGAATTTCTGAAGGGTATGACTTCTATAGATGTTGGACATTGAGTGGCCTGGTCGCAGAATTACAGGTTGTTGCGGTCAACCCTTTAGGACCCCTTTGGGTAGGATTACTGAAACAGCAAACTTCAGAATGGATCTGGGTTGGTTCTGATGTCACTGAAATCACACAGGAAAACCAAAGAGGGCCTAGGGACTTTTCCAAATGGGCAACCTTTGAAGCAGGGGGTTGATAGTGGTCACTATAATTGCAAGATATTCATGGAAATAAAATGAAAACTTAGTTAAGGATGTGAGCAGGAGAGCAAAAGGAGTTACCTCACGTGAACTGGCCTACTGTTTCCACATAATGCTAGGCAAGAGAGCAGCTTTCATCTCTGACGGGCACTTGTTGGTAGGCGCAACACTTCACTCCAAGGACTTGTAGGTTTTGGCAGTAGCTGACCTCTTGAATGTAATGAAGCATTAACAGGACCAAAACCAGCTCATGTTTACTAAGCAGCACTGTAGGAGCCTAGTTTAGCCTCAACGGTTACAAATGTAGCATCACTCATCTGCCTGGCCAATAAGCCAATTCACTTAACGATTAATTTGACCAGAACAGCCAAACCAGTTAGTAGAGCTTTACCTCTGCCAAGGCCAATATGGACTGAAATCATATTAACCCCCAAAATAAAAAGTTATGTGGCTGTTTAAGGCAATCACAGCAAACTGAAGACAACACTATAGGAGATGTCTAACACTTCCTGGAACAATGCTATACTTGATGTAACAGTTAAGTGAGTTTAAGGCAAAGGCCCAGTTTAACTTCAAGCTAACAGTTCTGAGCTTCTTGTAGCTGGCACAAAAAAACCGCCAAGCTCCCCAATGAGGTAATTTTGAAAGGCACAGGAATCAAATTATTTTCAACAAGTTGTTTTAATAGGCTCCATGAAGCCAAATTGACAAAAAAAATCTTCAATGTTGATGATACAAAGAAACAGAAAGTACAAAATTGTTCCCAGGTGGGATATCGGGCAGAGTAGTAGTAACATTTGACGTTGATCTCGTATACAAGTTTCAGTCCATCATAACAGCACATAAAAAATGCAGACGTTGAGCAGAGCAAAAAAAATACCTTGGGCAGACTGTAGCATGCTGCAATTTGCAACTTCATGAACAGTTGGCCACTTCAGGCGTAGTTCACCAGTCTGAAAGGAATTCACTTTTTTGGGAAACGGAACATGTATAGGATCCTCATCTAGCCTATATCAAAAACTTAAGGGTGAGGCATTGTTGCCTGGTAACACTTAGGAATGTATATATAAAATCCAAAAAGCACACCCGCCAGTTCCAAGTTTCTAAATGGATTCTACGCTCAGCTTAAAACTTGGCGGGAGGTAGGTCGGAAACTGTTAAAAAAAAATAGGTAAACAAACCCTAATGGATAGCCGTGACAATGTCAGAGAATCTAGAGGGTAATGTTACAGTGCTAGGTGAGACCTTTAGTGTGTCAAGGAAGTGGCTGGTCACAACGGCCATGTCTAGTATACTTTGACATCGCCAATTTGCAATTTACAGCACCAACAGGTCTTGAAATTATGCTATCAATTAGGATGTGAAACTAGAGACTGTAAGAGCAACTGATGCACTTCCCAACTTGAGGGTGCATCGGGGAAACTTGGAATTTTTTTATACATGGTTTAAGGAATGGCCGAAATTCATGGCTACATTTAAAGATGCTTCAGCTACTGAACAGAATAGGACTACAAAAATCAGGTCAACAATAACACGTGGACATTTCTTGAGGAGCGCATCTTTTAAATACAGCCAGCCAAGGGATGATCTTGAATCAGGGAGATTTTTACTGCGCAGCTGAGGATAAGAAGTGGGCAAAGGTAAAGACACTGAAGTTCACGAACATTTGAGCTTGACAACATCCCATAAACAGCCCTACATTTTGCACAAGTGGCGCCATCAACTGAGGTGTGCATGATGGGTGAGTTAATGAAACCGAGGTCAGTGTAACATTCAGAATGGACCAATTAGGGTGAGCAGTGATTTTTTTGCCGCTACTTTGTGAAACTGAAATGCATCAAGCTGGGCAACAAATACGAGCGCTTGATGCCTTGGTTCTCTAAACGCATAAGCTCAACGTTAACCAATGCACACATTAGTCATACATACCATAGCTGTCGTATCCGTCTCTGTAGGATCCTCCAGAGCGGTCCCCGTAGCCACCCTGACCCCTAACATTAAGAGAGAATAAGAAATGGAATAAGGTCACTTGGCCTTGAACAAGGTGTGTAGAGATATGACCCATTCAATGGGGAAAGATGAAGTTTAAACATTTCGGCTCACCTATTGTCCCTGTATCCGCCACCGCCGGAGGAGTATCCTCCTCCACCACCACCACTCCTGTATCCACCGCTGCCGCCGTAACTCCTGTCTCCTCCACCACCACCATAGCCTCTGTCTCCACCTCCATAGCTTCTGTCGCCATAACTTCTGTCACCACCACCATATCCTCCACCACCTGTGGAATAAACATGTTAAAAACAAAACCCCCAACACTGAAATGTGCCAAAGACAAGGAGGGCATGACCAAAAGCACATGGAGATTGGGAGCAAACCATTATGCAGATCGCCAGCCCTTACCTCCCGAGTAACCACGCCCACCTCTCCCTCTGCCACCACCGTATCCGCCACCATATCCTCCGCCGCCACCTCGGGAACCTCCTCTGAAGCCACCGCCTCCGGAACGTCCACCACCTTTGCCTGCCTCATCCACACGAATGGTCCTGCCATCCACAGTCTGTAAAATATTTTACATCTTTTAATTCCATTCACATTTCACTTGTTTACATTTATTTTATTTTCTGCTTGCCTTGTGTAAAGCATATTGAATTGCATTCCAAGTATGAAATGTGCTATAAAAAAACCCATCATACCTAGTTGAAAGATTCATATTAACATTTTAATCATACCTTGCCATTCATGCCATCTAACGCATCTTTGGCATCTTCAGGCATATCATACTTTACAAAGCCAAATCCACGAGACCTTCCCGTTTCTTTGTCTCGGATGACATCGACTGTAGCAATCAAAATGGAAACCATTAATACATAACGTAAAAACGTTTAAACTCCGAATGTGTTAATTTGTACAAATGAAAACTATACCTTTCTCGATGCTTCCATATTTGGAGAAAGCTGCAGCTAACGACTCTTCAGTCGTATCGAAGCTCAGTCCACCGACGAACAGTTTACCTTCGTCGGACATGATGTCTGGGGGGAAAACAATGGCATTAATCCACATGAAAAATGGCGCCAGTAGGTTGGATAAAAAATAAATCTGATGAACATCGGGACTAATAAACCCGCTGTGATTGTTTGAAAACGAAAGTAACCCAGACAATGAGCTGGCGGACATTATATAATCTGGGCCTCGCAGGGCATCGCCATCGTGTCGATCTGCACTGAGCAGGCCAAAAGCCAACTTGGCTAAATATTCCGCAATAAACTAGCGAGTCCAACAAATTTAGAGACAGTCAAATACGAACAATATACATTGCAGCACCAATATAAAATCTGTACTAGTTCTAGCTTCCGTAAGGGCCTAACCATGTGCTAATATGGCGCAGTTAGCATTGTTAGCTACCTGAACAGATTAGCCAACGCTAGCATCGTGATATAGCGTTTTAAGATTGAAAAGAATAGAAGCGCCATTTTACATCACCACGTTGTTGGCCTCTCCGCCACCATTACAAGCTATCGTTTTTAAGTATGCGAAGGCTTGAATTGTTCAAAACATTTTGATGGCAGAGAAAAGTTTTTATACAAGAAATAAAAATGGTAAGTAAATTGGACAGTTAACCAAATATAACTTAATCGTTAGCTAGCAATTACGCGAAGAGCAAAATTGGCAAAATTTTAAAATCTTCTAAATATTTCAATTACATAACTGCATGCAAACAATCCGCAATTCTGACAAAAATATAAAGTAATATTCAAACTTCAATAGTCAGCTTCACTTTTAAAACCGTACCTTGAGTTCGCGGACAAGAGACAGGTGATACTCGGAGATGCAGCAGGACGAAGTGAGAGAGATGGTGGCGCGTACTCTATTCTCATACTCAGATGAAGGCGGGTATTTAAATGAGTTTGAGGGGGTGGGATTAAATGTAATTTGAATGCGTTTTGTTCTTTCCTATGTTTTGTTTTTGTTTTACAAAGAAGTGTGTACTACAAAATATTTTTTAAAAGTATAGTTCACTTTCGTTTGAACGTGAATGTCAACCATTTGAATGTACATTACAAAAATCCTAAATCTACGAGGAATTCAAGTCTCACACACATCCGTTGTTCTTCGCTTTCGCGCT
Organism: Galaxias brevipinnis; assembly: GCA_036023535.2. Taxonomy (NCBI): domain Eukaryota; kingdom Metazoa; phylum Chordata; class Actinopteri; order Galaxiiformes; family Galaxiidae; genus Galaxias; species Galaxias brevipinnis. Next base: position 25,716 of record JAVQIZ010008573.1, read on the forward strand.
CAGTCAGATAGCATTTTTTTTCTGTTTCTGTTTAAAATGTAATTATAAACCTGCTGGCGCATTGGATTTAAATACAACATTATGAGTTTTCCGTTTTTTTCCAAGCACCAGAATACATTTTATCAAGTTTGTTAACCATCTAATCACTTGAACAAGAAATAGTAGCCTTGATGGAGGTTGGCTTCTGCCCTTGGGTTTATCCTGCCTCTTACGAGTAGATTTTAGCTATAGTTTCCTTGAATATTTACTAGTTTACAGACGCTGGCCGGTTAATATAAAGTAGTTGAGTTGATTAGATTTAGACCATTTTCCCCCCAGCATAAATAATGGTTGTCACACCAAAATGTACTTATTTTCTTATAATTTGCCTTTGGCAGATGGGAATGCTTTTGTTGAGATGGTTCATTCTGATATACGTGACAATTTTAAGTCATTAGTAGGTCTATGGCCACAGGATAAGAATGAGACACATGTTGAGAGTGTTGCTTTTTTTTGTCAAACAGTATGCTTGGTGTTATCCGCCCATTATATTGTGTTTTTTTTTATCAGTGGCAAGCAGGCTCTTATTAAAAAGTATTATGGAGCAAATAAAGAACATTTATAGCCTAAAGTAAAATATGAGGCAGGAAAAGTAGTTTTGTGTTTGGAAATGTGAGAATCTTTACAAATGCCTTGGCTATATGGTTGGTCCTTTGTGTTTGTGACTTTATCAACCAGAAGTGTTTCCACAGGATTTAGAATCTATCCAAAAGATCTACCCCCCTCCTAGAACAACAAAGAAGAAACCAACCAACCCCCAACCACTGATTGTAATGTGATACTCTGGTGGATGACTCTCATTCATAGTTAAATCCTGATTGTGTGAATGAAAATGACAGTCAAGCCATCAACATAATTCAGTTTGATTTACCGACATGCATACATTTATAGGATAGTGTATAGTATACCTATCAGCAAAGTAGGTATTTTAAACACTGAATGAATTTCTTATGGTACACGCTTGTTATAATACAATTGATCCATTGATATGCAATGTTTCCAATAGCTGTTGAAACTGTAGCTAAACCTAACCAAGTAAATACTTGAAATGGTAGAAAACATGCTTTGTGGTAATCCAGACCTGACCTGCAACGATCCCCCACCCCCCTTTGTTACCCTTTCTCACACTCCCCCTGTCTCACCACTACCTTCTGTGCAAATGGAAATGCCCTTCCAAATCCAATTTGAATTCTCATTTACTCTAGAGTTGAATATGAATGAGGTGTGCAACTGTTATTTGGTCTAGCCGACTTTTCTTGATTTAACTCCTCGTCACATATAGCTTACTTTTTACATCTCAACAGCTTTTTTTTTCTACTTTAAATTGTTTCACTGTGGGGGGCAGTGTTGTAACATCATACATTTTAATGTGAGTAGTTTGCTCCTCCATATTACAGGCTATGGTATGTTGATACAACAAAGTATCAAAGTTTTAACGTATTGCTGCACGAGATGAAATACAGTTCTTAAAATACCAGGGTCTCCAAAAAACGTATTTCATGATGTCCTATTATCAAACTACTGCTATCACACATGCTGAAAGCAATTTGTGATGAAAGAGGGTTTTTGTTTGATGTGAGTGTTTCTGGACTTTTCTGTTAATCTTTTAGGGGTTTGTGTGAAAGTTACAGGAAGACGATAGTGTAGATTAAAAATTGTTCTGCATTATTTTATATTAAAATATTTTCTTGTTTCATATCAAAGGTCTATATGCATGCCTTGACATAGTCGTCTGTCAGACATTGTCAAACCATCTAGAATAATACTACAAAGACAACATTAGTGTGTCTACCATTGACCCAAGACCTAAAAATAAAATCACTTGTTTAATGAACAGGCCCTAATCAATGTTTGTCCTTTCTTCTAGAATTGACCACAATCTTCCCCACTGGATCTTCAGTTTAAACATGAAGGCAGATGTGAGGGATACTGAAACCATAGATGAAATTGCCCCAACATCATCCTACAGATGTTCCAAAGTACTCACACATAATATTCCTCCTATTTTCCATTTACTTTGTATGACCAAGCATAGATTTTATTGTATTGATATTAATAATAAATTGATATAGTGCTTTTTATTGCTCCCTCCTCTACTTGTCTATTTATGTATTTAATTAAAAAACATGTTTTTATAATTATACCTTGTGGTACTAATTTAATTATTTATTTATTTTATTTTAAACGTAAATTGTGTTATAGTCAAACCCCAGTGCTTTAAATTATTTAATGTGCTCTGTTATTGTGTAGGTTTTAGCTGATTTATTTATGGAATTTGACATATTTTACTAACAAATGTGTTAGCCTTTTTGTTTACCTTATTAAACTGAAAGCTTTAATCACACAATGGGGTAGAAAATGAATAAGGGCACATTAAGGGCCCAGTAAGGGCAGCCCCCCTAAAAAAGTGGGCTTTGGGCTCACTGTGGGCAGCCTACACTCAGGGAGGGCTGAGCGAGGGCTGCCCGTGCAGGGCCAGCACTGAGGGGCCAGCCATTTGCCAATGAGCAAAAACTAGCTTGGCCTGCGTGGGCTGCCCATGGTGGGCCTTGGGTACAGCCCCAACAGGGCCAATGTAGGGGGTTTGCTTGCAGAGAAATGTAGAATAAGCATTTTTAGTTTGACCATACTACATTGCTTTTTTTTCCTGCTAGAATAAGTGTTCTAGTGATGCTTCAGCAATGATTCTGTTAAATGAATCAGTCATGCAAAATTTTCAAATTAACTGGTGTTTATTATTAAGAAGACAAGGGGATTTTAAAACATTAACTCTTTCTTACATTTGGGATTTAACATCCTTTTCAAATGCTTCTCCCATCTTGTTTGAATGTTTATTTTGCGTAAGTAGCTGAATTCTTTTTTTAAAATATTTGTGTAAACTTCAGTCTTGAAGATAAAGTTGTTAAATATGTCCATCTAAATCTGGAATTGCATTCCAAACAGTCTGTTGCCATAGTGACAGATGTGTGGAATTCATCTCCAGTGCCTCCCACCTACAGTTCCCTCATGATGACTCCATGACTCCTTATGAACTGTGTGGCATATTTAAATATCTTCACATTTCCATACAGCAACAGGAATTTTTGTGCAATGTGAAACCCAAACAAAACTATTTCTGCAGCATATTATGAAGTCTAGGTGTTGAAAAACACAGAGAAAACATATATAATCTTGCAACTATATTCTTATGCTTTACAATGAGATGGATATAAAACTCATTGGCACACTGTCCGAAAATCATCTAATGGGTTTGTTGTTGTCTGATTGATATTATCACTGTGGCTACTATAAATATCATCAGAGCTGCAATACATGACTCGCTCAGATTACCCATAGTGCTATTGGAAAGTCACAGCTCTCAGGACCTGAGTAATCCTACTCTGCCTAATTAGATCTGCTATTATAGCTATTTTTAAGTAACATAGAGCCATATTATTTTATTTACTTTTATGAATTGAAGAAACAATTACTGTCAGTACAGAGTCAGTTGTGCATATTTTACCTTCATGATTATAATTTATAGTTTAGGCATGATTCACAAGGTACTCAACAGACATTTTGGCAGTCGATTGCTTTGGCAAATGCCATTTAAGTAATGTTTTAGTCAATTCCCAGTGACTATAGTGGCTTACTTGTATAGACAAAGAGCACTGTGACCTCACATTGCTACATTGTTTGTCCTCATTAGGACAATGTGAATGCCAAAGCACCTACATTGGCTTTCACTAACAGGAAAGAAATGACAAAACGTGTCTATCTGTGGTATCAGACGTGTTTGTGATTGCGGGTATGTGACTGATCGTTTGGCAGCCATATTCTTGTGAGTCACCCAAATTGCACAGAGCGGTGAAGTGTGCATTTCAGTGTGTATACAATGTCTTTGGACATTGAGTTTTGAAGGTGTGGGAAGAAGTACATGTGTGGGAAGTGGAAGTGTGCATAGATGTGTGCTGGTTGGAGTTGGAGTGTGTGTTTTTGACTGCATGTGTGGGAGGTGAGGAGAGCAACATGTATGGAATAGGAAACCCAGTGTGCAACAAATAGTGACATTGCCCATCTACTGTCTGGCCTGTCCACCCTATTGTATACTGGCATTATGGCACTGGCACAGTTCATTATGGAGGACAGGGAATTAAATGCTCCCTGGTTTCTTATCTATTATCCCACCTCATTTATCTAAAGCAACTTACAATTACATTACAGGGACAGTCCTCCTGGACCTGGAAGTTAGCGTTTAGTGCCTTGCTCAAGTGCACAGTAGTGGTGTTCCCAGGTGGGATTTGAACTCATGTCATTTTGGTCACCATGACCCACTTCTCACTACAGACCACCACTATCTCTCACTCTATCCACGTGCGTGCCCTGTCAGAATTTTAACTTTTTTGTAGTCTTTTTTGTTTTTTTTCTCCGGTTGATCTAAATGTTCAGGTCAAGACTTCATATGGCAAAACACTTACTAATAAGTGCTAATACATGTTAAATCACCATTCCTAAGCTTTGCCCTTAACCAGATGGGGCCATTAACTTACAATGATAATGATAGAATAGTACAGAAGACGTATACATTTTGGACATTTAGTGCACTTTCAAAAATGTTCGCTTAAGTTTATGATTGCTCAAAAATATAAGCATTCATCATGCAACATAGCCAAAATGGGACTGTATTTTATCAACGTCACTGTGCAGCCACACCTCCACACAGACATAATTACACAGGTGCCCTAGGATGGTGACCCTGATTGCATAGGGCTGGATATCAATTAGATGTAATGAGGAGTGGCAACTAATACCAAACCCACTCCAACTTATGCTGTATAAAGCTTTCTGGATCTCAGACTAAGAGCAACTGGCAGTTTTTGTCATTTAGTCCTTAAGGTGGTGCAGTAATGGATTCAGGGCTGGGTAGGATTGTGTTAATGGTGTTATTTGTGTTTACCTGTAATGAAGCTGCAGAATGGCAATTTCCATTGATTAGACGTCTATCTACTCCAGACTCTCAGCTGCCTCAGCCCCAGCTGCCTCAGCAGCCCCAGGCACCAGAAGTTGTCGTTTCACAAAAGCTGTGGCTGTGGCCACAGCAACCACAGACTCCTGCAACTGCAGCACCACAAAGGCCTTGGCAATGGAATCCTCAACAGCAGCCCCAGATACCTGTAACAGCAGCCCCACAAAGGCCATGGCAGTGGACCCCTCCACAGCAACCACAGCAGCCCCAGATACCTGTAACAGCAGCCCCACAAAGGCCATGGCAGTGGACCCCTCCACAACAACCACAGCAGCCCCAGAGACCTGTAACAGCAGCCCCACAAAGGCCATGGCAGTGGACCCCTCAACAACCACAGCAGCCCCAGATACCTGTAACAGCAGCCCCACAAAGGCCATGGCAGTGGACCCCTCAACAGCAGCCCCAGATACCTGTGACAGCAGCCCTACAAAGGCCATGGCAGTGGACCCCTCAACAGCAGCCCCAGATACCTGTAACAGCAGCC
>JAVQIZ010008579.1:0-17315 GCA_036023535.2 Galaxias brevipinnis
AAAATGGGTAAACGCTTGCTAGTTTGTGCTAACGGCAGTCATTGATCCCAGGGCACGGAAGGGGAATCTAAATTGACAGAACAAAAGGCAGTCATAACTCCATGCAAGCAAGGCCTAAGCAAGCGAATCCGAATGCCCTAGTTTCAGAGCTCTGCAACACGTCAAAAGTGACGCGTCACTTTTTTCGGAGAGGAACCTCAGTAATTGTTTGGCAAATGAGTGACCTGCTCATTTAAATGTCTAATTTCACTAAGCACCCAGTAACGCACTACGTTTTATGGAGACCTTCTCCCCTGAGAGGCACAATTTATTTAAGTTCACTCCCACCTGCATCGTTTGTGTTAATACAGGTTTGTGCCTTCCCAAGCCGATGTTGCTGTTTTTGATGCCCTCTCATCAGCTCCTTCTTCGGACCTGTGTCACGCCCTCCGCTGGTACAACCACATCAAATCATACCAGAACCAAAAGGGCAGGTGAGTCAAAAATGTAATCTATGGGTGTAAGTGTCAGTTCTGTCACTAAATCGGGGCAGGAAGCTTGTCGGTCTCTGTAAACCAACTGTCAAGTTGACAGGTGCCCTACAATATTGAACTGAACTTGACCTCTACTGAATAACTTGGTTACATGATGATCTATATACCATCTTTCGTCTGAGTGCCTGATGTACATTTTTCTTTTATTCTGATCAACCTGGACTAAATAGTTCTCAAATGCAACTGCTGGTTGAGCTTGACTATTAACATGTTTCTCCCCCAACCCTTTTCTTTTGGCACCTTTGATCTGGCCTGCCTTCAGTCTCCCAGGGGTGAAGAAAGCTCTGGGTCAGTATGGTCCCGCTGGTGTTGAGGACCGCACTCCAGCAGGTGGAGACTCCAAAGATGAAGACGACGATGACGACATCGACCTGTTTGGCTCCGACGACGAGGAGGTGAGGTTTCCTGCCTTAGATCTGCGTTATTATCCTAAACACCCAGTCCGTATCTAGAGCATGTGATGATCCATCTCACCATCTTTCGGCTGATGTAGTGATGTATACTTTTTTTTTTATTATTTCTGACTGCTCTAACTCTAATGCATGGAAAAATTTTACTGGATGTTTTTTTTCGTACCTGAACAGATCTAATCTTAAACTTGTCCTGCAGGAGACCGCAGAAGCAGCCAGAATCAAGGAGGAGCGCATCGCCGCATATGCTGCTAAGAAATCAAAAAGTATGTAATTGCAGTGGCTTTAATCCCATACCAAAGCCAATTCTGGTCTGCCATCTGGCTAGTGACTTATGATGATCCAAATACCATCTTTCGGCTGATTCTTATGATGTATGCCTTTTCTAACCTGAAATCACTAACGTCAAGTTTAATAGTCTTGTTTCTACTAGTTAAAATCATTTGAGACTCATGATGCATTTACCTTTCACCTTAAAAGAGCCCGCACTCATCGCCAAGTCGTCGATCCTGTTGGATGTAAAGCCGTGGGATGATGAGACAGACATGGTCAAGCTGGAGGAGTGTGTACGCAGTATTACTATGGATGGCCTGCTTTGGGGACAGTGTAAGTGGTCAATTGGTATTTAGTAAACAACCACAACGGATATAGGTTGCCTTGTAAATCCACAATCACTTGTTCAACGCAAATCCTCAATAGGGTTTCAATACTGCATTCTGTATAATCCGTGCCTGTCACTCCACCTCTCGTTAAACTTAATTTGCTTGAAAATGCAATGCCATATTTACAGGTTCTTGTCTTTTTTCACTCCACAGCCAAGCTGGTACCGGTTGGCTATGGTATCAAGAAGCTGCAGATCGGATGTGTGGTGGAGGACGACAAGGTGGGCACAGACCAGCTGGAGGAGCAGATCACAGCCTTTGAGGACTACATCCAATCAATGGATGTGGCTGCATTCAACAAGATCTAAAAAACAAACAAATGCAAGCTGTCTCAAAGATCTGTTTATAACAACAAACACACTTACACAAGGCCTCAGAGATGCAATAAAAAGCACTTCAATGAGAATGTGTTTCTTGTATATATTTTTTTCCTCTTTAACTGCACATGCAATATTTCTGACCTGATCATTCCACATGTCTCGCTTTGTTTTGGATTATAAAACATAGACATATGCTTCGTGTAAATCATACTCAAAGAAAGCCTTAAAGGTTATTTGCTGGGTTCTATGGTTGATTCAATTGCACTGTCCTTACAAGTGGTGGAAAAGTTGATCATGTGGTTGTCTTGCAAGCGTCTCGGGAGCATACGTCATCTAGGAAAGGGCGAAAATACGGATGCCGAAGAGCAGCGAATGGACTAACAACTTAAATGAGAACTTAAGACCGTTCACATTTTAAGACCAGGTAATTTACGTTGTAGTCTTAAAATTAACCGCGACATATGTTTTCCAAGCAGCCTGACCGTTGGTCTATTTTCCTTGTTGGTCTTCATAAACAAGTCGCATATGTCAGGGGGGCTAGGACGGTAGCTAGCTAACGTTTGTTGAATAGCTTGCATACACGTCCACATGTTGTAGAAAAACGGTATATTGTCATTTGTATTCCCGATGTTTTACAACAAACTAAAATAAGTTTTACACACTGTAAAGCTTACCCACGTTGAAATGAATAATGGTATCTAACCGAAGTGAGATTGCTTGCCATCATTAGCTCAGGACTTGTCTTCACAGGCATCAAAATGTAAGGCCTTTCTGTCTTGAGTCTAGACCAATCAGTGTTGCTATATAGCTATGTAGCTTTGGCGCCAATGTTTTATACAGTCAAGTCAATGTATCTGCAGTAACTTGGAAGTATTTTAGAGGCCATTATTATTCTGTTTATTCTAACAGCATGCTTACTTCTGAGGTGTAAACTCCAATTCATCAAATGTAAGGCAAATAGTTTATTTCTCGTGTATTTTCCAAATCATCACAAGTAATGCAAATTGTAAATAATGTACCTGACAGTCTTATTTATCCTAAGTTCCTGTTTATCTGGGTTTAAAACGGTTAATATTACAGACCCTTCTCTTAATCAGCAAGGGATACAATTGAAAATTGTTAAGACTTAGATTGGAGTTATTAGGGAGACCACTTTCCCCATCATCAATAGTGTTGCCACAACCAGTCTCTGGAAATTGATTGAAAAGGCAACCATCAGTTTTACTTCAATGTAAACACTCATTGCTTACAGCATGCTTTCAGTCAAAAACATTATAGACTCATCTGGATTTATTTGTCTGAGATGGGAGGCACCACCGACTGCAGGAATGTGATTGACAAGAGGACACGGATGCTTTGTTGACCCTTGACCCCTACATGGACTAGGTAGGTTCATTCTCAGGCCACCGGTTCAACAATACTGTTACATATTACTTAATGCTTAATTTATAGAAAGTAGGCTGCCTTTACAGGAACTGAATCACTTCAGTTTAGAGTAGACGGTGTACGCACCAGGTAGGCTCACAGATGTCTGTTGGACAGGTCACCGTATTCATGACTTTATTATTAGTGTCTTTCAGATGTAGGAGTCGTCAACATGCCAGCTGAAGCGCCCTCTGTCCACTCTTCCAAAGGTAGAGGATGCAGTGGTTGTGTTTGGAATCGGATTGGGGGCTGACCTCGGATCAGAAATCCTGCAATTTAAAATTAAAAAAATTATAAATTCTAGACAAAAAGCTAACAAACTTTATGTTTTTAACATTTAAATCTAAAGCCTTTGTCCAAATAAGACCTCTCTTTTTGTTGGTACGTCAGATGCAGAGCCAGGCCACAAAGATCTGCAGCGGAGGCAAGAGGGCACTGCTAGCCGGTGAGTACTAACCGTCAATCTTCAGGTCTTTCCCAAACCTTGTGTTAATGTTTGATCTGTTTGTTACTCGATCTGTGATTGAAAGTATGTTTGATGTACTGTTAGGGTCAGCGAGGAGGAGGAGGAGCAGCCGGGGCCTTCCAGAGTCCAGTCCAGACAGGGCTACTGCAGCTTCTGTCGGGTCCTCTACAGCAATGTGGAGCAGGTACACACACAAATTTCAACACCCTTGATATCTTCTCTCCTGCTCTCCTAGTCTTGATATAATCTCTCTCTCTCTCTCTCTCTCTCTAACAATCTCTCTTTCTCTCTCTCTCTTTCTCTCTCTAACTCTCTTTCTGTCTGTGGTTCTTCCAGCACATCCAGAGCCCCAGTCACAGAGAGGTGGTCCGTAGCTCCCGCTCCAGTGTCAAATCCGGGAGCTTGATGGAGAGGTTCCTCCAGGATGTTGTACAACATCACCCTCACCACTACCACGACCTGAGGTACCACACACATACACTTCTACACGCTACAAACACGCCGAACGACATCATAGTCTCACTTTCCTCACTCTTCTCCATTTGTGTGTGTGTGTGTGTGTGTGTCCAGGCCCACTCACTCTGACCTGCCGTCCCCGAGTCGCCCTCTGGTCCCCAGAGAGGAGCTCTCGGAGGTCTGCCAAAGCGACGACGACGCCGTCTCCATGGGAACCCGCGAGGACATGCCCAGCTCCGAAAACGCCTCGTCCTGCCAACTGGTCTACGTACAGGAAGCCGAGGTCACCACGACAACTGGGACCAACAGCCAACAGGGAGAGGGCAAAGAGGGAAAGATGGATCCTGATAGGTTGGCTGGGTTTGTCCCCGGGGAGGACATTGGAAGGACTCCTGTTCAAAGGACACACACACCTTTATCTGAGCACTCACACACACCTCCACCCGTTCATAGAAAAGCACATCGCAAAACGAACCGGCGGAGAAAAAGAGGCTCCTCTTCGTCCTCCTCAGTTCGTCCTCCGGTTGTCACCCCCACCCCTCAGCCAAGCCACCAGCCTTCCTCCAAGCCAGTGGACCCCAGCCCAGACCCGAAGCCCAGAGTAGAGAGCTTTACCTGGGTCGAATGGGTGGCCAAGCCCCCCTGGAAGCGAGACAAGGCGTTCTCCAGCGACCACTCAGACCCGATAGGGGACCTCATAGAGGAGGTGATAGAGAAGTACTGTTACGGCCGCAGTCCCGTCAGGCGCCAGCAGGGGGACACAGAGAGCTTCCACTTCAGCTTGCCAGAGTCCCAGGGCACGGCGGACAGCGAGGAGTGGGACGCGCCCGTCCAAGTAGCCTTAGGACAGGACGCACACACACAGGGTGGACGACGCACACCTGGGCCTGCGAGACAGCCGAAGGGCAGGGACCTCACCTGTCTCACGGAGGTACAGGTGAACCTGGAGGACGAGGTGTACACCAGCCAGCTCGACTCGGCCCTGAACACTCTCACACACGGTGGGGGGAGGGCAGAGGGAGGGACTGGAGAAGAGGCAGAGAGAGAACCGAGGATAGAGGACATCCTGCCCGCGCTGCCCCACATCCCTCAGTCCTTTGTGGGGAAGACGTGGACTCAGGTCCTGCTGGAGGACGAGGTGAAAGTGGACACCATGGTCCAGGAGTTCAGACGGGGACACTTCTTCTGCTACTTTGACAGCGAGTCGCTCGCCAGGTATGCTATGGTTCGATTCGTTTCAGACCTTAACATTGATAATAGCAACGATAAGCTGGAATGATAAATTGTTGCATGTCGTTTAAAACGATACTAAGGAGTTTTCTGTTTTGCGCATTTTTCTGATGTTGTCATCCCCAGATACGGGAGAAAGGGCCATAGCAAGAGAAGACAAAACAAACAGTTCAAAGAAGCTAACGTCTTTCCCCTATTGGACCACGACGAGGACGACCCACAATGCACCAGGAGGAGGAGGCGAAGAGCATCGCGGCGGTGCAGCTTCAGACTGGCGTCCCGATGTCAGGTAGTCAAAGTCAGTCAAAGCACCCAGACCGTTCCCTTCGTCGTCCCCTTCGTCCGACAGCAAACTCTGACCCAGTCAGGCGCTGCCACGGACAGCCAAAAGTCCTGTCAGGACCCCAGCGTGGCTTTGGAACAGGAGAAGACCCCGGAGATGAGGACCAGACTGTGTTCTCTGCGGCTGCCGCCGTCGTACAGCCGCGTCATGACCCCGCTGCAGCCCAAAACCTCCTTACTCTACGTCCTCTGTTCCCCCGAAACCACGCCCACCGACCCCAAGCCCCGCCTCCGGGCCGGCGGCCGAGGCCGGAAGAGGAAGGGGTCGACGTGCACGGGCGACGGAGGGTTGAAGGTCAAATACAAGCGGGTGCCGCTGAGGTACTACGACCCCGTCACCAACCGCATCGTCAAGTCGGCCCCCAAGGGCTTCCTCCCGCCTTCCTCCTCCGCTGCTCCACGACCCCCGCACATCAGACAGCTGTTCCGGAGCCTCAGCCCGGACATCAACTCGGAGCGGCTGGGGGCGGAGGGGAGGGAGCCGGGGGGCCGGCCGGTGGCCGGGGAAGGGAGGGACGGCTCGGGGAGCGGCCGGCGGAGGGGCCGCAGTGCAGGCAGTGCGGTCTCGGGGTCGGCGGGGGTCAAAGGCCAGGGTTCGTCGGAGGCGGGGTCGTCGTTGACTTGCCCGTTCAGCCGCTCCTCCCTGTCCAACAGCAGCCGCTTCCTGCTTGGCGCGCTGACTCCCGACACGACCTCTGACCCGGATGTGGTCAGCCGGCAGAGCAGGAAGGGCGGAAAGAGGAAGAGTGCCAGTCCTCCCACCCCTCAGAAAGGCCCATCACCCCCATACACACCTCACAGGCCAGGGTTGAGGAGAGGTGGAGGGAGGGAGAAAGCTGTCCCCCGCAGTTCAAAGAGAGGACGTCCTCCACGGGCTCTGACCCCCAAGGAGCTTTCCCCGTCTCCGCAGCCCAAGAAAGGTGCCTCTCAGCGGGGAGTGGAGAGGAGGACAGTACCCTGTTCTAGAGGCCAGGCCAGATCCGTACCTCCCACTGCTGTAAGACACAGACCGCTGGGGTGCAGGTCGTCTCCTCGACTCACCCCTGTCCCCCTTTCACCTCGGACTCTAAGGTCGAGGGTCAGGAGGTGACAGTTGAAGGTCTCCCAAACATAGCCATAGCCATCATGTCCACGTCAACAATCACATCTGAAGAACAGTTAGTCTTTGCAAACAGCCTGGACTATAACAACTGAATTGCTATTATTTCTCTATAAACAATGCTATGACTGTATTCCTGTTTAGCGCAACATCACAGTAAGATCAATACCTCCTATTTACCCCCCCACCCACCCCAATCCAAACAAACTGAGTGGTTGTGTGGTTTGGCAAGATCCCAGTATAATAAAGACATTCTGCACATTTTAAACAAAACATTTAAATGGCAAACAGTTACTTTGTGAAGTTGGCCACGGTTAGGCTTTTGAATGTGCGTTCGTAGTCACAACAATTCGTACGCTCCACCCTTAGGTCTATCCTAAAGGTGTCGTTGAATGTTGAATTTGGATTGTTCTGAGTTGACTTGAAGCCACCCTAATTTGGTATCACGGGCCTCCTGAGAGCTCCCGAGATGACCTGTACCTGCAACGGGTTGGTCGAGATTTGTTTCTTTCACTCATGTGCCCACCACTGTCGTGGGTGGAACCATAGCTCGGTTCAGTTTGGCAACACAGTGTGAACGAACAAAACAAAACAAAAGCAGTACAGGTACCCATCTGTGACTAATGTCGGGTGCTCTGATAAATAAGCTAATTTAAAGTATAAACTAGACATTGATTGTGTTGCAGGTTATTGTGCACCTCCCCCCTGTTCCCCTTCTTTGTCCTTCTTCCTCATCTCCTTCCGCCGTCCCCGTTCCTCCTCATCCTCATCACACTTGTAATGTTTTGCACAGAGACCAGCAGAATAACTATTCAAATGGGTTTCTAGCGGTCGGTTTGTATTAGCTGTTAGAGTTTCATGTTATTTTTTAATAAACAGGATATTTTCTATGTTTATAGTGGCAATCTGACAAAAGTTTGTTTATTTAACAATAAAAAACTGTCAATTAAAACAAATCGTTTTTCACAAAGGAGCAGTTCGGCTTGCAATTTTTCCACTGTTTACTGCTACGTTGGTGTGGGTGTAATATTGAAAGGAAAATGTTTTATTTAACCAGTTTGTTGCCATCATTGGATGATATTCTGTGACTCTTTCGAGTGTGTGAATTTTACAAAAACACTATTCTGTGGTTGCGTCAACACTGCATTGATATCTCGACTGTGATTGTGGGCTGGGGGCAGAGACAAGTCGACGCACAGAGTTTCCCACTTCTTCAGCAGCGCCGACAAGGAGCCCTCTCTCCAGCTCACGGCCTGGAGATACAAAATACAGACACATCACTACACCAACACACATACTTCTGTACTTACAATACAGAAACTGACTAAGAAATTAAGTCAAATCAAAGGCTGACGTCTAAAGTTTTGCCTACACACGACTAGAATGGTCAGCCTTAAACTATGTAAATAAAGTCTCTCAGAATTGGCGCGCTAATTAATTAAGAACAAGCAACAATATGATTAGGCGTTTGATCTCACCCGTATCGGTGAACGCTTCCTCTGAAAGGGCCCTCTTCAGTCGCTGCACCAGCTCACAAAGCTGCCACTCCAACTCCTCAAAACTACTAGTCCCAGAATCCACCTCTTCAACCCCATACATTTCCTCAATTGCACCGCTCAGGAGGCTGTCCTCAATTGGTTCCTGCTCTTCAAAGTGCATGCCCCAGTGGACTGTGGTAGAGTCTGTTTCTGTGTATGACGGAGGCTCTGCCCTTCCTCCCTCATCATCATCATCATCGCTATAATCATCCTCTATTCGCTCCTCTTCTCTCCCGTCCTCTTCCTCATCTTCACCCTGTCCACGCTCTCTTTCACTCTCCTCCTCTTCACACTCATCCTCACCGCAGTCTTCCTCGTCCTCTTCTATCACATTTTCCTCTACCTCCTGTCCTTCCTCATTTCCTGTCCATCCCGAACTAAACGACTCCACCACTGAGACGGTGTCTCTCTCCGACCCAGCTGTTCCTTGTGGTGTGAAGTCAGCATCTTGGTGTGTTTCTGTCTTGATCAGGGCCTGAACAGAATCAGATGAGAGGAGATATAATATGAGGTGAAAAGGCTGAGCGTGTGTGTGTCTGAGGTTACATTGTCTCTGTGTGTGTGTGTGTGTGTGAGTGTGTGTGGACCTGTGTGAGCATGTCCTGCAGTCTGAGGTTGTGTTGTCTGTGCGTGTCTGAGGTTGTGTTGTGTGTGTGTGTGTGTGTGTGTGTGAGTGTGTGTGGACCTGTGTGAGCATGTCCTGCAGTCGGAGGTTTTGTTGTCTCAGGGTCTCCATGCTGGCCTCCATCTCACAGCACCTGTCCTCCAGAGTCCCCTGCTCCGTCTGGACCGCTGTCCTCCACACCTGCAGCTCCTGCTCCAGCAGCCTGTGCACACACACACACACCAAACACACAGACACACACACACCCGCACACGCATGGAAACACAAGTATGGCCTCATCATGGATCAGCATTATGGCAAAGATGCCATCTGTCTGAAGTAAAAAATAAGGTAAGGTCTAAAAGGTAATTGAGGTGTTACAGAGCAAGATGTTGTATCAAAAAAATAAAAACGCAGCTCACAATTTGTCTTTCTGCAGTTCCCTCACGTCCTTCAGCAAGACAGAAGCTCTATTCTGGATCAACAACGGAGGGAGAGGTAACAGGCTAATCACCCTCTCAAAACAACACAACGTCTGAGTGACAAACCTACGTTAAATTAGAGCCAACGCGTTCCTCCGTTGATTCAAATGAATGGAATGAATGCAATTTATTACAGGTGGACAACGCAGCGGTGTAGTTGACCGAGTAGATGAGATATATAACCTGGGTTTACCTGTGGCGGAGGTGGAGATGATTCTTCTGTTTGAAGGGCTTTGGAGTGCACTGAGGCGGCAGGGGATTGGCTAGGGTCGGGAGCCAGATGTGGGATTAAAGAAAGGGGAGGGGCTCCATGGGGGCTTTCCTCTATAGCAGGATTTTGATGGACAGATGAGTCAGCATTATGTGCCAAGGAGGAAGAATCGGGATGTAGGTCACTGCAAATCACACAAAGTAGAGACAGTTATAAAGAATCATCCATTTCACAGTAATAAAAACAGTAACACAATGTCATTTATCTGGTAAAGAAAGATTAGTAATGTCACTGTTTAATCTACTGCTTGGGAAGTATTCTTTGATTGATTGAATACCTGGTTTGTGACTCTTGACACGACACCCTCATCAGGCCCTTTCTCCTCTCCGCCTCGCGCCGTTTATATCGCCGTGGCAACAGGGCGTGACGGGCGCTAGACGCTAAAGACGTCAGGGACTCTTTCCACGAGGGCTAGGGGGTAGAGAGAAGAGAGGGTGTTAAGTTGGTCTAAATTGATTACACACAAAAACAAAAACAAAACAACAGTGTGTTTACTCCTTGTTGGAGATATTGAAACAGTTCAATCTTGGCACGTCAAACATTGAAGATCAAAAGCTTTACAGGTCAGAGACAAAAGAAGGTATAGAAAATACAAAAGAAGGCATGGAAAATACGTCTCTGTGTGTGTGTGTGTGTGTGTGTGTCTGTGTGTGTGTGTGTGTGTGTGTGTGTGTGTGTGTGTGTGTGTGTGTGTGTGTGTATACCTGGGTGCAGTGCTCCAGTACAGGGTGGAAGTTCTTGTGTTTCTTTGAAGGTCTTTCAGTCAGAAAGCAGGTTTGGCACAGATGGAGGTTTACACATTTCATACAGCGATACCTATAAAACAAACACACATACACTGAATATTAGTAGTCAGGGGCCAGGTGAGCAAATATAGAAATACCGTGGCAATATGCGGCAGGCCACACAGACCTGAGTCCGGTGATGGGGTAGGCTTTGCAAGCGTGGCAGCGCACGGCGTGTGTGACGCTCTCGCTGACCGACAGACGATAGAGAGTGGAGAGCCACAGCAGCAGACAGGGCTCCGTCCGCAGCCACGAGACCACGTGGTCCTCGCTCACCCACGCGGTCAGCACCTGCAAACACACACGCACGCGAACACGTACGAGCGCGAGCAAGCGCATTTCAAGTGAGGACTTGACTTGACTTTTTACACCCTAACCCTAACCACCATTTTGAAAACTAAACCTATCCCTTAGCCTGACCCTAACCCTAATCATCACCTTTATCCTATGCCAAACCTTAACCGGGCCCCATTGCCAAACCCTCACCTAATCCCTTAATTACTGTTGTACTGTCGAACAAAATGTTACTTTTTTTGTATTCAGTGTATTGCCTTTACGAAAGAACCATAATTGTATGTCATACAAGGCATTTTCAAACAACTGCTTGCGTTGTATTAAAGAATAAAGAGTCATCTGTGAAATTTAGACCTGTATAAATGCCCAAATGTCCTCACTTTACTTCAAAATGTCCTCACTTTAACAGTGAAAAGTGAATTCTCGTGTCTCACAGGTATACTAGTACACGTGTATGCACACACACACACACACACACACACATAGGAGGGAAAGTATTTTTAAATTTCCCTGACGTTTTTTTTTATTACATACTGCAACTGTTACGTCGAATAACAACTCACCCCACTAAAGCATGAACGCACTGCTGCTTCAACGGAACCAAACACACTGCCCTCCTGCACAGCCATAGGCACCTAACATACACAAAACAAAAAGAGAACATACTTGAGCATTTAAACACTGCTACACTGTGTGTCACGATCACCAGCTCATCGTCCCACAAACTGAGATGAGCGGTATGTGTGTGTGTGAGTGTGTGAGTGAGTGTGCTTCTGACCTGGCTGAGGTCTTGCAGTAAGGCTCGAAGGCCGCTCCTGCTCACTGTACCTCTTTCTCTGCAGCTGTACTTCTCAGCCAGACCCACCAGTGCTGAAAGTTGACACAAACCATGAGTAGAATGAGAGTGAGAGCGTGTGTGTGTGTGTGTGTGTGTGTGTGTGTGTTACGCACCCTGATTTTTTACAGACAGTGTGTCTCCTGACAGAGCAATGAGGGCTACTTCCACAGAGATGCAAGAGACCAAATCACTCTGATCTCTGAAAAAAACGCACACATAACATTGAGGGTGGTGTGCGTGTGTGTGTGCGTATGTGTCAGAAAATGTAAGAGAGCTAGAGATTGTTTCAGTTCCCTTACCTGTCATAAAGCTGAAACAGTAGACTACAGATATGTCCTGAGGCCTCTGTCACCACCTGACCTAGTCCATCCCCTGGCACATTGTGCAACATCCTGTCAATGCTTTGCGTCACTTCCTCTCGGCTTAGTTCACCACCTTGATTACTGGCTTCATCTGTGGAGTGCAGCGCTGGGAGGAGCTCCCTTAGAGTCACCACGTTCACTGTGTATACACACACACACACACACACACACACACACACGCACACACACACACACACACAAACACACATGCACAAACATGCAGCATAATTTAATATATAACTAGATTGATATGGGTAGTTATTATGGTATCTATACGCGTAGGTTGAGTTAGCTGACAGTCACTCACAATGGCAGATTTTCTGCAGGGAGCGAAGCTTGAGGGCGGCGCGGTACACTGCTGGTCGCACCTCATTGAAACCTTCTGAACGGAACGCAAAATAAAATAGAAAAACACTTGAAAAAACTGTTTTCCAACTTAATCTCTATAATTCAAACACTCATTCAAGCCACATACTAAAGTAAAATGGAACTGATTAAAAATAAAATAAAAATATTTGGGGGATTTAAAAAGAACAATTGACATACATTAATACGAACAATTAGTGAAGAGGAGATCTGACAGCATGTATCTGCCAGGACTTACCAATGCTGTCATGGTCCATAGGGGATATTCAAGTTCAACCTGCTTAGAAGCATATGATACGTTTAACACAATTAGGTGATGTGGCATAAACTAATTAACAGTTGGATTATGCTGCCAGATTTTAATTGTATTTATATTTCACCTTGCACACAAAGAACAAGTGGTTCTTTACATGAATGAATGAATCTTTATTTTTGTATCTTACCAAATTTGGCCCACCCCTCATGGGGTTACAAGACACAGTTTTTATATAAACAAATTTATACAAACAAACAATCATCATTGGTACAATGCATGCATTCTCAGCTTCCATGCTTTCTCCAAATAATCAGCCAATGAAAAAATATTTCTTTCACACATACTTTTTAAGACACTGTGGTCATCCAACAGAAAATAATTAAGTTCCTCAGGGTTCCTGTTATCAAATAAAGCAAATCTTGGAACATGATACGATAGTAAAGAACAAAATTAATTTCATTTTCAATTTCATGTAAATCACAGAGGGAGCAGAGTTTATTTTGCTCTTCGGTACCAACAAAACGACCAGTTTCCAAATGTAGAGATAACATTCCCATTCTCAACTGAGTACACAAGGATCTTATCCCTTTAGATGAATAGAATTTGACGTAATTCCCTGTTTTATATTCACTTTTTAATAGTTTTGGTTTGTGCCAAATCTCACATGACCATTTATTTATATACTCTTGATAAGCAGCTTCTTTGATCAGTCCACGTTGTTTCAAAATATACTTTCCTTCACAGCCAGTTTTTAAAAATAAATTGTGAACAAACTTTGACCACGGAACTGATAGAACCTTATATAGAACCTTTAAGGGCTCTATAGCTTGATTCATTTGGCACCCTGAAAAGGTTCTATATAGAACCATTTCAGATGGTTCATTTAAAAGAACCCTTGGGTTATTTGTTGCTAAACAAAATGGTTCTATATAGAACCTTTTAAAGATTCAATCAATATCCTGATTTAATTGCCTTGGCTGGCCACATTCTTCTTAATAATTCTGCCCTACCAACCTATTGTACATTGAAGAAAACGATAAGAGAGGTGGTTTCAAATTGTATGACTGTATTGATCATAAAAAAAGTAGTTGCACCATAGGTAAACACTACTTTACACAATATAAATCGTAGGCTACATTACAAAATATAAAACATTACAATGAACAAATTGAACCAGAAAAAAACTAAAGTAGGCTAAATATTTTTTTGTTCAATAACCTCTTAATATTTAAATTACTTTTGTGTGAGAGGGTGTTTCACTTCTGTGAAATACTGAGCTACAGTATCCGAATCCTTCAATAAAGGAGGCCTACGTCCTAAGACTTTCACCATGTACTTTTTCTTAACCCCGATGGAAAACGTCATGGGGTTAAGGAGATACATGTCTGAAGTTATTGGGTGGTGTTTTTTGTACATTTGAAGATCTTAATTCTACACTGTTATACAAGTTTATTTATGATATATGTTGCTTTTGTAAAAATCAACTCATCACCTCAGGGTGACATTGGACATCTTAGGTAAGAACACAATTTGCTGCTTTTGTTTAGCAAAATAAGGGTTAAGTAATAAGTAATATCTGCAATAAGTTCATTGTATAAATATAACCTGCAAACTTATATAATGCTAACAATCTACCATATCGATTTATTTAACCAAAACGAACATTATTTACACTCCCTATCTTGGACTCTAACTCACCAACACTCTATAGACTTTATCCTTCATGCTAGCCCTGAATGTACCGGTAAGCAAACCAGCATCTAGGCTGCACTGCTCTACATGTCCTGATCTGTAGTGGTTTTCGCCCCAATCTACACTTCTTTGCTCGTCTTTGAAAAACACTGAGAGATTGGTCATTGTTACAGCCATTATGAGTAGTTTTGAACAATCACTTCAGAGGAAGGGCATTTGTAGAAAGGGAAAAGCAATAAGGCGCGAAATGGCCATTGAAAGCTTGTGGTGGTGACGTTGTCTTCATGCGACTGCGGTGTAGTTCGTTGTTAGCCTAACGTTAGCTTTTTCCCTCTGGTTATTGCATTAAAGCTTGAAAATCATGACAAGTCATGTTCATTTGTAAAGATTATCTCTCTGAACAAAACGTGTAAGTATCATTATGTTCTTTTGACCACAGAGCTTATTTTCTGAAAGAATGCAAAACCCAATGGGAATATAACATCGGCTTTTGGTGAGGGAACCAGAGGGAACCGGGTTGGCCCACAAAAATACGTCATCGCTGACATACTCTGTTAGAAAAGTAAAGCAAAGAGTACCGGCAGCAACACCTTATTCAGCAAGCGCCGCGGCTCGAAAAAAGGATTAACCCAAAAAACTAAGAAAGATATTTTCAAGGTAATAAAAACTTAGAACAATATAGGCCTACTGTTGCATAATTTAGTGATATCGATTGCATTGCCCTATGCTAGAACATTCTAGTCATTCCGAGAGCACTGAACTGGAAAACCCTAGTTGAAATCTCATCTGTTCTCCCGTTTGACATGTTTTTAATATCTGATAATTGAGAGTGGATCATAGAAAGGATGCTATAATAAACAGTTTTTCGACTGTGGTGAATGGCTGCAAAGCGCATGGTTGCACAGCTATTTTCCTTATGTTTTCCGATGTTAATCGATCGGAGAGTGTCGCGCCGCGAAGCTTCACGCCTCGGCCGGTCGAGTTTTTTCCGCAAGACGCGAGCGAATTCGACACCATGATAACGAAACACACTGGCATAGGCCTATATGTTTTATATATGTGGATAAACAAACGCGTTATTACGATTTTTAAATCGTCATTGAAGCGAGAGACTAGGCCAACACTCGTTGAATAATGAATAGCGTACTGCGCTGTTCATCAGCCGTTAGGCGTATACCACAATCATTAGGCTACTACTATACTATGTCCGATCAATTCTCAAAATAAAACTCATTTCTCACTAAAACACCAAGATTGATGTCCAGCCTAGGCTATATGCATAGGGCCTAGCTGTTTGTCAGCTGTTTCTAAACTTTACTGAGTAAAGAAGAGAGGAGCAGGCACACACAACACACACGCTGGCGGGTACGGGGGTGGCCGAACACAAACATACACATGGAAACGTATGGAAGCAGGAGCCAAGCAAGGGAATCTCATATGCTCATATTAGTTTTTTTCACAATTCAATCAATAATATTGATATGCAGATCATTCCAACCTCAACAATTTGTCTATTTAACTGTAAACACACAGGCATACAAGCATAAGCATAACAAGATTCCCTCAAGAATTGCGCGCGCGCACACACACACACACACACACACACACACCTTACTCACCTCTGAAGTAGTCTACTGAATTGTATCCTTGTAAAAATCACATCAAAGAATCCTAAATTAAGAAAACTTTAAATTGTCTGGCACATATTTCCGAAAGAAGATACCCAAACTATGAGACTAAGGGAGGGCTGTAGCGTGACACAGCTGCGCAAATGGCACTGGGGCTCAGATAACGATGATGCATTATGTATATGGAGAGGTTACACTGATGCCATTATTTTAAGCCTGTTGTTGGTTGTTTCTAAATATTATTCTTATCATTTAATTTATTTATACAAGGTTGACTGAGACAAAGCATCTTTTGCAGCAGTGCCCTGTTCAGAAGGCAGTTCATGAAACTTGACGTATCATATAGTTTAAGTTTGGATGTGTGTTGGAATGAATGTACAAAAATAGATTGACCATTTCTTTTTTTAAATACCCCCACGTCTAATTTGACTCTTTTTATGTTTATAAGCTATGTGGCTTTGATCACGCTGTTACAACTCAGGTGTTGTTTTGATCTCCGTTGACCACCTGGTTCCCACCAGCCAATCAGCATGAAGCGCAGCAATCCGGCAATTGGTGGACAGGCTTCAAGCAGCAGTAAACGCTCTCGTTTGACGTTACAGCAGAAGTTTCTGACAAAGAGGATGTTCGAGCTAACATCTATCCTTCAGGCGGATGTCAACCTCATTTTTTGTAAAGTGCTGGAGAAGAACCTTTTAACACATCGGGAGTATAATAACCTGGTAAACTAAAACTTTATTCTCCTAAAATGTCCTATCAATTTTGTCTTTATTTATAAAATTAAACAGCACAATTTTTTTTTCCTGCAGAAAGATTCTGGTACCTGCGGAGAAGAGAAAATAACTAATCTACTGAACAGTCTAATTCAAAAAGGCAAGGTAACATGTGACAACTTCATTTCTCTGCTGAAAGAGGATGAGACAATCAAGGAAACCTTTCCTAGACTGAATGAGGTTGAGTGGGTGGAGCCAGATGACACCGGCAGACGAGCTCTTAGTACCAACACAGCTACCAACAACTCTACGCGGACTGAATCAGGTTAGTTCTTTCTAATTTCCGGCCCATCTCCAACCTACCCTTTCTGTCCAAAATCCTTGAACGTACCATAGCTGCCCAACTCAAATCTCACCTCCACTTCAACAGTCTGTTTGAACCATTTCAGTCCGGTTTCCGCCCACACCACAGCACAGAAACAGCCCTCCTCAAAGTCACAAACGATCTCCTCCTCTCCTCCGACTCTGGCCACCTCAATATCC
>JAVQIZ010008580.1:0-2500 GCA_036023535.2 Galaxias brevipinnis
ACACACACACACACACACACACACACACACACACACACACACACACACACACAGCACAGACGTTCCAATGCTCCATACTTCTTCTCCACAGTCATTTATCTTAATTAGCTATTCATTGTATTAGTCCTGGGGAAAATGAAAAGTTTGATCACTAAGTGATTCGATCTCGACATGACTCATGAATAGTGAAAAGATTAATCTGGGGATAGATTGTGATCAAAAAACATTTTTCACTTGTTGAGAGAATTAAGCATTGCAAGCATTGCAAATCCCTACCAAAACTGAAATCTAATTGTTGCTCAATAATTTATTAGGTCTTCACATACGTGTGAATGAAAAAAAGGAAGATCAGAGTTACTTTATTAATTTATAAATCGATCTACTTTATATATACTTTATATAAAACATGTGATACAATAACGTTGTGCTCAGTGGAACACCCTGGCTTTGGCACGTCAAAATAAAAAGCTAAATCGATCAAAGGCAATCTAAAAACTTTAAAATGTAACTGCTTTTCCACATTTACAAAAAATACTGCTAGTATTATTTTCAAGATTTACGGGCAAAGATATACCTTCTTTTTGATATGACTTATGTCTGCATGAGGACACCTATGTCTTTGTACTCCTATCCTCCTCTTCTAGCCTAGCTCTTTTATGTAGTCTCTCTTTGTTGCCAATTGTCCCAATTAAATACTGTTTCGCCGTAAGTTAGAGCTACAGAGAGTCCGTGTTGTGTGGGAGGGCCTGTCCAGCCCAGAGAAACTAAGGGAGGGAGGGAGAGCAGGGTGAGGCAAGGGGAGGCTGAGAAAGCAACAGAAGCGTACCATGACGCCCCAAACCTAAGTGATAACATGCATCTGGAGGTGTGTGTCTGTGTGTGGGTGTTTGTGTCTGTGTGAGATGGGTGTCAAATACAAAGCACGCCGCACACACCATTATGAGCGAGATAAGACATGATGCTATCTAAGAAGTGCCCGTGGAAGTTTATAAAACTATATTGAGAGTTTTTATAAATGATCATTGTTCATCTAAATTTATCTAATTTATGATTGAATGGCATTATATTATGTGTTGACCCATTGAGGCCATAGTGTGCTAAATATTGCAATAACATGATTTGGAGGCATTCTGGAACAATGTTTCCGCAAATATGTCACAGCCATAACATCCTTGACAAAAAAATTCAAATGGTCCTTTCTGGCTCTTAAAGTAAATCTTACCATATGTTTAAAATATCCACGCTAGGTTTATAGACTCAATAGAAGCACTGCTTGAACAAGACAGAACTGGATTAAACAGCTGCCGTGAGAACTAAAAATTGGGATGCAGGCCTACTGGCGTTGCAGCAATAATGTGCTGTAAAGACAAATCTATGAGCAGAAGCCTGGAAGAGACTAGAACACAATGGGAAACTATCAGGGTTGATGCCAAAAGTGCAAAGATGGTAATTGAATAATAAATGCCAACAGTGTTGTATTGTGGAGACAGCAAGTCAGAAGATTATATCTTGCAGTAGTCCATTGCTGCGTTATTAAGCAGATTACTGGAAGTGTCTGAAAGGATGTATGCCTTGTGATCATTTTTACATTAGTAAAGATGTGTTTGACTTGAAATAAAAAAATTTCACCAAAATATATAATTTGTTTTTCCTTAATAAGAACCTTATTCAAAATAATAAGTGTTTAATAAAATTGTAATAGATACAGTACAATAAATATATTAAATAAATATTGTGTCATAAAAAAAATACAATATATTATTTAAATAAATAAGAAGGGGAAAACTCTAATCTTGTTAGTAAAGTATTATTTCAGTGAGTTTGTGAGATATAATGAAATGATAATTGCAATGTTCTATCAAAACACTGGCGGGATGACATGAAAGGGCCACCCTTTAATAATGTCAACACGGCTACCAAGAGGAATGCATATTGGCAACACCAAGTGGTACCAGGAACGGGGCACCTCTTCTGAAAAGGCCCCGTCCAAAGCAGGGCTCCACAGGCTAGGATGTGTCTGCCAATAAAACAACCTCAACCAGGAGCCAGAGCAGTCTTCAAATGATTACTTTTATGGATCACAAACTGAGAGCTCACCTGTGTGTTTGTGTGTGTTTGTGTTTGTGTGTGTGTGTGTGTGTGAGTGTGTGTGTGTGTGTGTGTGTGTGTGTGTAGTTATACATATGTCTGAAGTATGTGTGTGGCAAATTGCAAAAAAAAAAAAGATTACATAAATAATATATGTTTCTGAAACATTTATGACAAGCTGTAAAACGTTAAATGATGGCCAGAGTGTTAGCTCAATGACTTAAACGGGTTTTAAGATATTATGTACGTAAAATATTTCTTAACTCTATTGAACAGTATCTCAGAAATAGTCATAAAGAACATTTCTCGTGTATGACACGTTTAGACTACATAAAAAAAATTCCATCCAGCTGCAGAGGATGCAACGTTTCGCATTAAACTCTGGCAATATCGTTAAAATTATGTTTACTTA
>JAVQIZ010008580.1:7500-17608 GCA_036023535.2 Galaxias brevipinnis
GCCAACGCCTGTCAGTGGCTTGCCTAAAGGGCTGATGCTGCTCGAGTAGTTGAGCAGATGAGTTGAGGCGGCCGGTGGTATAGACTTAAACAACTCGGCCTATCTAACACCCCGTCCGTTTATCAATGAGGCACACTCTTTTTGTCAGTGCAACAATTCGTTTCTAGCTTTATCCAGGATGCACGGAAGCCCCTCGCTTTCATTGAAAGCCAAAGAGGAAATTCTACCAGTAGAACTAAGGAGGTTTAGGTCAAATCCTTTTCATCGTTTAAGAAACCTGCCACTCAAACCTACCGAGCCATCGTCACAAGTCCTCCGTAAATAAGGGGTACTTTTCTCAAAGTAGTGTTTGGGTGAAGTCAGTGTTTGGTTTGTTAGTTGTGATCACCTCTTAGAGCATGGCTGGACGGAGATGGCCGTGTCATCCTGACCCAGGCTGGACCTGCCCAGACATGGCCACACAGCTCAGCTCAGACAGGCCTGTCTCGTGTGTCTGTGTGAGTGTGCGTGCGCGTGCTAGGAAGAGACAGAGAAAGAGTGAGGAAGCAAGAGAGACAGAGAGAGAGAGGGAGAGAGAGAGAGAGAGAGAGAGAGAGAGAGCCAGAGTGTGTCTCCATGTGTGCGAATGCATGTGTGTGTGTGTGTGTGTGTGTGTGGGTGGGTGGGTGTGTGTGTGGGAGTGTGTGTGTGTGTGTGTGTGTGTGTGTGTGTGTATGTGTGTGTGTGTGTGTGTGTGTGTGTGTGTGTCTGCCTTCACTTTAACTGACAGTAAAAAGGCCTTGTCCCTGCAGCCCTGTGTACCAGGCTCAGGCCGTCACGCCAAATGGCTTGAGTTTACCTGTCATTCTAAACCATTATTCAATACAGACACTCTTCCAGGGTCACTTTAAATCATATTAGGGAGGAGGAGCAGAGCCAGGGCTGATAGAGTCCCCCTGTAAAATGGACTGGAGGAGAGAGAGTCTCTTGGTGACAGAAAAACAGGACGCAGGATTGCTGAAAAGCCCCGTGCCCATTGAAGGGTTATTTCGAGCCGAGGTGAAAAGGTTTAAGTTCAAAATTGCCAGAGTGAAAAGGAGTGTGCCATGGTGTATGCAATTTTTTTTGGGACAAAAGCAGCATTAGGCAAGTCTACCAGCACTTCTTTCCTCGGCTGGTAAGAGCGTCGGAGGTGGAGAGGGCCTTTACTCTGGTGTGTGTGTGTGGGGGTAGGTTTGGTCTGTGTGTGGGAGTTCTCATGGTGCTTTAATACAGATCGGTTTTGATATAAAACAGCATTAGTAAAAGCATACATAGCCACTGAGTGCACTTCAAATGTTAATAGAAGAGCACCTAATGTTACAGCCCATTCTATAAATACATCCCCTGCTCTCCGTGGCTATTGAATAAAAATAATGGGCAAAATAGTCTTAACGTGAACAAAGCCGATAGCAAATAAAATTATGGAATGGTGTATTTCATAGGACAAGGACAATTTAGGAACAGCAAAGTACAGAAGACAGACATACATGGAGAACACGGATGATATGTTTTTAAATGTTTTGAAAGCGTACACGGCACGGCAGTATCCCGGTAGCCAGGACAAAGCTGTCCAACGCAGTCCTCTGCACATGGAGACTGAGGGCTCTGGTCCAGACTGGCTGTGGGGGGGGGGGGGAGCTCTGGACTGTGGCCTGGCCAACAGGAGGATGAGTGATGACAACCATCTGGCTGTCTGCGCCGCCCGCCATTGAAGCAGTGTGAGGAGATCCCCTCCACGGGACACATGGGACACACCTGCAGGTAAAGGCATTAGCGGGAGCGCCAACGGTCCTCTCTTTCTCTCTTTCACACACACACACACACACACACACGCGCGCGCACGCACACACACATTTGCGCAATGGGGTGTTTCTGATTGGCACTGTCTGCCATTGTGTCGGACTCACACGCAGTGGAAATAGGGAGGGGGATTTACATCGCTATAGACATTTTCCTGAGGAACGTTTCACTGTTAATGTAACGGTACTTAATGCCGTCTTGTTAACAGGTGAGTGTATACCATAGAATGCTTACTTACACAGAAGACATTGTACATTTCGTTCTAGTCAAGAAGTCAGCTGTCTTGCCATTTTTTGGATGGTGTGTACTAGCCTGTTAAAATGATTGACCCGCCAATCTTGTCACTCTTGGGTCCAAACTCCATGCTCCGGGCCTCGGCTGCTCTCTCCCTCTGCTCTCTCCCTCTCCTCTCCTTCTCTCCTGGTGCCTGGTGCCTGGTGCCTGGCCATACAGAGCTGGCCTCCCTGGTCCGATGACGACGACAGTGTGTTGATCAGGTCACTGCGCCGCGGCAGGGATGGATTAATAAAGCTGCTTCCCCCCCTTCCTCCTCATCGCTCATCCCTGCATCCCAGGAGTCTGCTATTGATCAGACGGGGCCACATTAGAGGGGAGATGCTTTTATGATAATCTCTGCCCCCGCCAGGCGTAATGGCTGCATTAGACGCTCATCCCCTCTACACCCGACACCTGGCCACTCTCTTTGGACTTGCTGTTTGCATTACAACACTGTTTAATGGGCTCTTTAGAGGCCGGGGGTGGGGGGAGCACGGAGCAGGACAGGGGAGGTGGAGGAAGAGGCCAGGAAACTTTCCGATGGACTTTCCCGTAGAGGAGCGCCCCCAGCGCGGAGCCATCAGGAGGGGTCCGGTGAGAGAGTGATGGATGGCGCGGCGCTGGACGAGTGCATTACGGAGCGCGGCCCGTCTGCCTGGACGCTGGCTTCACGGGCAACTCTGGGAAAGGGGGAGAGCACCCAGACAGACGACCAATCAATATCTCTAACGCTCTCTCTCTCTCTCTCGCTCTCTCTCTCTCTCTATCTCTCTCTATCTCCCCTCACTGGCCACATCTCTCTGCAGGCCCCCTGACCTCCCCCCCTGACACGCCCTGTCACCCTGTCGAAGCAAGAAGCTCCCAGCACTTTGTGAGGAGGGCTGCAGCGCCTGTCTTTGTTTGAGCATGTTGTGAAACTAAACCAAAGGTGAAGTTAAAAAGTTTCTGCGAGGCGGACTGAATGGAGTGCTGCTGCTGTGGAGCTGGGCCACCTAAAGCCTATTCTCTCTCTCTCTCTTTCTCTCTCTCTCTCTCTCTCTCTATCTCTCTCTCTCTCTCTCTATGTCTCTCTATCCCCCCAACATTCTTCCCTAGGCTGGCTGGAGCAAAAACAGACCAAAGAAAAAAGAAAAAGGAAAAAATGAGAGAGAGAAAGAGCCACCTGGACACCATCAGTCTCAGCCAAGGTAAACATCTCCGACATTCCTCCCGGCACACTGGTCGGCAGGGGTCAGAGGTCATGATGACAAACGAGTGACCCAGGAGCCCTGAGAGGCCGAGCCAGGGGTCTATGGAATCTCTCGGTGGGGGGACAGAGCAGCATTCACAGGGCAGAGCCCAGGGGCCCGGGGCCCAGACTCCTAGAGCCAGCTAGGGCCAGCACTGAGGACCATAGGGACACCCCCCCTCTCTGTCTCTCTTAGCTTAGCTCCATCAACGACACAAGGTGAAGGCTACATACACTTGTATCTTGGTAGACATTGATGTTCCAAGTTGTTCTGACGTACACATATGCGCACGCTTACTCTATCAGATCCCTTGAAGGATTCCCTTCACATCATATACGTTCACAACACATTCACAAACAACAAGCACAATATACACACATATCCTGAGACCAACACTTCCAAGATGTCCCACAAATCAACTCAAGCATTATTGTTCACCACGTGATACTAATGACAAACCGGCACTCATGAGTTTAACTAAAGCCCTTTAACAGTGTCAGGGCCTGAGAGCCGTCAAACGCAGAAGGTATGGCGAGGCTAAATCACTGGGAGGAAGCAGCGGAAAAGGGTGTCCATTTCCACAGCAGAGACACATTCGAGGCAGAGTGCAACAGAAGCAGGAAGTCCGTTACAGCTTGGGAGCGTGCAACGACAATATTTCATGTGCAAGGAATGGAGGGTATGTGTGTGGGAGGCAGGACTGGCCGACGATAAGAACAAACTGGAGACAGGACCAGATTCCCCCCGGCACAGGTGTAAAGCCTCCATTCACTAACGACTGAAACGTTAGCAGCGGGGCTAGCTCGCTGCTAGCACAGAGCCACGGCCATTAGTAAAGCTGTTAGCCCGACATCCTCTTTATTAAACTACGAGAGGACACTGTGCTGCTGGGATGTGACGACTCAGACCAGGAGGGGAGGGAACGGGAAACTGCTGTGACTAGGTTTCTCCAGCTCTCTCACACACACACACATACACACACACACACACATACATACACACACACACACACAAGCACAATTCAAATTTAATTTCCACATGTTCACCTTTTCTCAAAGCCTTGTCATTGTGTCTCTGACTCAGGGACATGCAGTAAACATGCAGCTCTTCTCTTCCCCGTGCCCTTAATATCCTTCAGTAGTATTTTTCTCTGCCATTCTCCATGAGTGGTCGCTAGGCCTTTATGTCCAGATAACCACTGTGCTGTGTAGGGTGGGAACAGGGACAAGTGGCCAGGATTCATTCGGTATGGCTCCACACTCCTTCTCTCCCCGCGTATGGCAGCCTTGGGATGTCTCCGTGGAATCTAAATCGAGCCTCTGCGCGCACGGAGGCCGCTCAGAGGGCGCGTCCCACAGCCTCGCCCCCACAAAGGGAAGAATTGAATCCCCTGAAAGGAGCCTTTCACAGGCCTACGCGCCGTGTCATCATGTCAAGCCCGAGCAGGACGTCTGTCCCTGTGGGGGACGGAGCCCTCAGAGGCCAGCTCTGTGTGGGCCCGCTGCGGCCCAGCACCACAGGGACTGCACAGCCTGCTGTCTGGCCGTAACGCTGCTGCACCGGTACAGGTGTCAAAAAGCAGGAGAGGAGCCTTGGGATCTCAATATGGCTGTCCACCGGCTGGAACGCGTAGCCTGCCATGTTCGAGCGGAGTGTTCCAGCTCTGTCCGTGTCATTGTCATGTGAGGTTGCACCCCCCCCCCCATCCCTCCCACCTTCCTCTCCCCTCCCTCACCCTCTCCTCTCCACCTCTTCTCTCCCCTCCCCGCAGGCCGAGGTACTGGGGGAGTGCTGAGGCTCAGAGGCGGGGGTGTTACCCAGAGGGCTTTGCTGCTGTGACACATCGTGACCTCCCCCGGGCAGGAGGTCGGGAGAGGAGGTGAGGAGGTGAGGAGGAACAGAGGGGGGAAGAGAGGAGAACGAGGCGTGTAGATTGTTGGTGGGTCTGTGCGTGCCTCGGCGGCGTCTAGTCGTCATTAGAGGACCAGAGACGCTCTGCGTGGTGGCCGCCTGTCCATCTGTGGGGGTCTCAGCGGGGACCGGGTCTTGACCCCGGGCTGAGACACACCAATTAGACACCGCCGGCCTTCCAGCACCACACCCTCTCCTCAGCCAGCCCCTCTCTGTCTGACTCGCCACCTCGCCTCTCTCCACCTGAGTGTCTACTACTCAGCCCCAAAGACGAGAGGCAAAACAGAACCATGGCCCCTTTGTTTCCCCTCCGCCCTTCCTCGCTGTTCCCTGTGTAATGCGGGAAAGAGGGAAGCTCCGTGTAAGAGTACTGGAACGGCACCTGAGAGCTCTAGATTCACCGCCCCAGGGCCTGTGTTGTGGCTTGGCTGTGGCGGGGCTGTGTCGGGGCTTGTTCCGGCTCATGGAAGCCTGACGTGGAGCCCAGAGAGCACCCGGCGCTGTGCTACGGTGGCCTGTTTGAGGACAAACATCAAGTGCAGAAAGCTCCAGTCATCACTTTGACTGAAGAGGAAAGCCAACACTGTTGGCCATTCAGTAGGCTGTGCTTCGGGGGTGAATGTACTTTTAACCAAACAAAATATTATCATATGATTTGATTAGTTAAGATGTTTGATCGTTTTTTGCAAACCTCAAGGTTAACATAAGCTTATCTTTCAGAAAAGACAGAGAAATCTGGAGGCTGTTCTACAAGTCCAGGCGGATCAATGTTCATCTACGCACACACAAACACAAAATCTTCTCTGGGGGTATTAACTCAACACGTTCAAGAATAAAACCTTATTATACACATTAACACGAAAGGCTACATATCCCCGAAAACAGTCAAACATATACATGGTTACCCACTTAGAACCAAAACCTAGAACCAAAACCTGACCAAGCACTGTCTACCACTATGTCACCAAAGATATGAATTATCAGCACTTGATTGGGCTTTTTCTCTTCTAAAGAAGGAATGTCTCGTTGTGTCTGGCTTTTTCCAGCACACAGAGAGAGCAAAGTTAAGACGGCGGCGGAGTATTTTTTTTTTACTGTGGCCAGCATTTCTCTATCTGGCACTGTAGCTGACACTTTCTCTCAGAGGGCCAAACAATGGGTCACTGGTGAGAAGGGGGAATGGGGTGTTGGGGATTTGGCAAAAGGGGCTCCCTCTTTACACTGGCATACCCCAAAGGGCAAGCCAAGAATGTCAGGATCAGGAAAAGGAAAGAGCAAGATCCAAATGCAGGTATCTCGAAATAGCAATTCAATTCTTGGGAAACCAGTCAACACAAGAAGACTCAAAAGCATGTAACATTAAACAATGACCAGCGAAAGGACAACGCAAAAGACATGGCTTAAATATAAGACCCAACCCAGGAGAACCAATCAACACAAAAGAAAACGGGTGTAAATAATGACACTGACGAAGACAGGTGAAACTAATGTAAACTAAAGAGTGGCCGGGATAAACCACGCTCGGTGACAAAAGAACACATACTGACAAGAAACACGCTCAAAACACAATTACACCCACACACACACACACACACACACACACACACACACACACACACACACACACACACACAGATGCAGTGTCAATCATGGCTCATCTTGAGGCGACCAATCTGCTCCTTTCTGTGACACTCCCAGCTAATCAAAGGGCTGCCTTCATTAGTTCCCCAGATGATCCTTTAACTACTGGATGCTAGTCGCGCCACACTCACACCCACACACACACATACAAACACACACACACACACAGACACGTTACGCTCAAGTTCTTCTATATTTCAACAAAACAACAGTGACATGATAGTTACAGTAGTGGGCTCAGAGACAAAGTGAACGTATACCACTGGGTGCCTTGTTATGGTGGTCCTGCCTTTCTATCCCTTCGTCGCTCTCTTTTTCTCAATTTCTGCCTCTTTAGTGAAATGTGAGACCCAAGCGACATTCCTTTCTAAAGAGCCTCGGAGAGAACCGTGAGAGTGTGTGTGTTTGTGTGTGTTTGTGAGGGGAGGGAGATAGAAAGTTATCCGGCCATTTCACCATGACACAGAAGTTTGTTTACAAACCAGAAAAACATTTTCTATTATTCATATAAGATTTTCTATTTAGTTATCCACAGAAGGAGCTCGACGGGGATGGTCCTAACTTAGACACATGAGCTTCAGTTGGCAGCACGGCCACCCTGTCCAAACAGGCACACGTTTATGTAAAACACAATCTGTACACACATGTGTACAGGATCCCTGGCATGTGGCGCTGACAACTCCGTCGGGACATCCGCCGTTTATCAGAGCAAGATGTTTATTTTCATTTTTAATGATCAGAATGGCCCGATTCCACACGGACACTGACATGTTTCCGCCAACATACATCTGTTTGTGTCACAATCAATCAGCGCTGACACATGCAACTCCCATCAGCCGCACACATCCCCACAAACACCAGGCGGGCCTCCCCATCAGGCTAGGGGACATAATTACCCAGCCTGCCCGTGACATTCCTGTTTAAGGGTCACAGGGAATCCGTTTCCCCTCCTCACACACACACACGCACGCACACACACCCAATTCATCCATGGCTGGCTTAACAACGTCACCAGTGAAGAGAGGTGGGGGCAGCAGAGGGCACATGGGGGGGGGGGGTGACTTTTGGGGCCACGGGGGTGGGGGGGCTGGTTAAATTGGAAAAGCATGTGGAGATAGATTGTGAGTGTGAGACAGATCCAGACACTTCCAGATGCCCGGCTGCTGAGGGGCTGAGGGGCTGAGAGCCACCCTCCCCAGGGACGTGACTCACCTGGAAGGAGGGCCAAGCGCTGCCAGATGTGGAGGAAGCAGCCTGGGTCCCTCACGCTAACGCTGTCTAACACTGTCTCGATTGTGCTGCAGCATATGCTTCCAGTCAAGGGTGAAAAATGCAGGCACCAGCACATGCCAGAAGTCTTTCAAGCATGGCCCAGCAGTCAGCCCCGAGCCTTACACACTGATTCATACACACACACACACACACACACACGCTCAGACACAGAGACACAAACACACAGTGATCCTCCCAGCCAGCCAGTCAGTGCAGGCATGTCACCACACAGCAAGTCAAGGCTGGTTAAACTATAAAACAGCTAAGGGACCTGGTCCAGATGCCCAACCCTGGGGAACACAAGACACGCCGCTCTATCGCAAACAGCTCAGTTACACACACAGGGAGAGAGACAGAGGGAGAGAAAGACGGCTGGTTCTGTGGTGGAAAGGACCTAAGCGGTGAAAGGCAGGAGGTAAAGACCTCGACGTGCTCCCAAAGAAAGCCAGATACCGTTTGACTAAGCAGCTGAGTCAGACAAGGCAGATGACTTCATTCTGGTTGGCCAGTCCCCATTGGACCCTCTGAGTTCATACAAAGACACTGCGACTTAGCTAGCATAGCTACAACACTTCCAGAAAATGGCTAGACGCTGACTGGAAACCCACTCACTCAAAAGTTGAGAAGCGTCACTGGACTGGTGTGGGTGAGCGCGTGTGTGTTTGTGTGTGTGTGTGTGTGTGTGTGTGTGTGTGTGTGTGAGTGTGTGTGTGTGTGTGTGTGTGTGTTTTGCGAGAGTGGGACCCAGCTGCTGCGCACACATCCCTTTCATACAGTCCATCTCATCCAAATCCTCCTCACCTGGAGTGAGGCCCACACACACACCTACACACACACGCACACACACACCTACACACACACACACACACACTCACACACACACACACACACACACACACAGATGGCCACCTCCAGCCTGTAAAAGTCCGAGGCCCTGTGTAGGAATGTGTGTTTCACAATGACCTCATTGTGCCGTGATATGGCTTGTCTGAGCTGTGCTCTGTGGCAGTCACACCTGTTCCACCTATGCCAAAGGGCTGACAAAGCCCCAGCTACATCAATCAGCATTTAGAACACTAGCGCACAGACGGAGACTCCAACCCACACGGAGGCAGACACATGCACACACACGTAGAGTCCCACAAACACACACGCAGACTCAGTGCTGATGTGGCACTGTCTGGGGCTCGGACAAGGTGGCTCCTGAACTCCACTGCAGGGTACCTTTTTAACTCTTAACAGGGGCTTCCATCCAAGCCCTGCTCCTCGGCTTGCCTGGTGTTTTCTGTCCCCTTCACTTTGAGAAACCACGAGACAATTAAGCGCCACACGGTCATTGGATCCATCAGTCCGCCGCGCGCTCAGCCCGGCAGAGTGCTTTCTGGAAGTGTCTGATGCGCTGGTAGATAGTGGTCACGGGGATGTTTCAGTAGGAAATGACTGCTTGTCGCATTATCACGATCACTCGGCCCGAGATTCAATCAGTGTCCATCTGGGGGAGCTGGTGATGACGCAACACTGATGGGCCGGCTCCCTCTCAGCACCCACCTGCACACGGCCATTAACAGGCGGCGGATGGGGAAGTTTACAAAAAATAAGGGGAGATTCATAAAACCAGAGCAGCTGTGTGAGTGAGACACAACTTTGTTAAGATGGTTTGCCTTCAGCAAATAATGACTGGAATTGATTAACCAAAAAGAAGAATAACTCTTGACTTACTATACTACAAGTATACTATATTTTTACTTATCGAGGGTTAAAAAGAGAACATGTCTTCCGCCAAATAAGAGCTTAGGATTCCAAATGTTTTTTGTTTTTTACGATGGACACAGCTGCAGGAAACTTGACAGTAGATCCAGTCCCAGTGACCGGGGAGCGGTAGAGAGAGAGAGAGAGAGAGAGAGAGAGAGAGAGAGAGAGAGAGAGAGAGAGAGAGAGAGAGAGAGAGAGAGAGAGAG
>JAVQIZ010008596.1:0-16429 GCA_036023535.2 Galaxias brevipinnis
GGTGTAATTAGTCTCACACTGCAAGACCTTGACTAATTGCACCAGGTGTGCTGGCACTAGGGAAGATCCAATTCCTGGCATGGCTGCCGGTCCTTGAGGACTGGGTTGGGGACCACTGACCTAGAGCATTCTGCATGTCTTTTTTGCAATGGTTAGGGAAAATAATTACAATAAGCAAATGGTAGGGGTCACCAAAATCATCACCTACAGATAAAATGCCTCCAGTAACTTTAAAACATTCTACAAAAACGTCTGCATGAATGCACCCCGTGCATAGCTGTCAAAGCATTACATTGTAAATATCAAACCTATACTACCCAAGTTTATTTAATATTTAATGTGTGTAATATTCAAAACATAGGGTAATGCTTGACCTGGGTTCTTCTGCACCCAGCTACTTGTACAGAACTTGTGTGCTTCCAGAGATCTGCAATTCTTCATTTTCATTTCTGTGTAAATTCCTGTGATAAAACATTTTCAACATTGAGGTAAAGTAAAGTAAAGTAACTTCAAGGCTGGTCTTGTCTAACTAAATCAATGTTGCAGCATACCGAAAGTAGTATCCACTATAAACTATAGCATCTTGCCTTAAATTTGTATGTATTTCTTTATACAAATTAGTCAAGCAATACCCATGTCCATCATAAATAAGAGAATAAACTGAGATTATTTCAAGTTGGAGTAGATGTCAGGACAACAAACGTGCAGCCACTGTTTAAGATCATTGCTCCAGACTGAATGGTCAGGGTAGACTAAAAGGGGTCAGATTTACTGTTGCAAGACTGAGTAACAAACATTTGAGGAGAGGCAGCGTTTAAAAGTAATAGTAAGACATACATTCAGAAATGTAATTTGTGCTTCCCTGTTTTGCTACTGACAATCAATGCATGATTTGTAATACTGTATAATAGAAGCAATATCTTAGACAACAGATTGGTCATCAAAACTAGACAGATTTAAATTCATAGACATTAAAGGTTAGACTGTATGAGGAAAATACTGTAGATACCGTAAAGACTTTTATACCTTAAAAATGTGTCTTGAAAGAAAAACTTTGACAAGTATGAGACATCAGTTTGTCTGTTGGCAGGCAGAGAGAGATCACCACATCTAACGTGCATAATGAGTTTCATGGTTCAGTCTCGTTTCTGATTGGTGCAATTGGAGACGTTAACATTGCCCCTTGTCACAACTGCCCCGGTCTCCCGGCCCCATGTTTAAGAGTAGGTATATCAATTCAAAGCTATGGCATTTCGAGTTTGTTTTCCCCCCAAAAAGAGGCGGACTCTTAAAATACATTGTAGTAGGCCTATCCGTATCATAGTATGTGCTGAATCCGATAATGCCAAGTTATTAGGCTGACATTTCATGATGATGTAGCCTAGGTTGAATAAAAAATGCATGAGGTCACAGATTTTGCGTTGGACGGTTTAATACATTTTTTTTGTTGTGCATATTAATCCTGTATTCATAGCATTCTCTCTCTTGAACGAGTGAGTTCTGAAGGTAACTATAAAGCATTGCAGCAAACCAAACCCTGCTAATTAAGCAAATTCCTGTCTTTTCAACCCGTCTTCCCGGGTCCCAGCCATTGGAAGCTCTATACCCAAATAGCTACCCACACTTCCCCATTATCGCTTCCACTGAAACTGCACCGGCTTGAGCTTCGTCAGTTAGTTCACGGCAACAAGTTGTTTCTTGTAGTAGCCTATTAGATAAATTGAAACTTCTAATTACATTAATCCGACGGTCCGGAAGCCAAGTGGTTGAAACTGATGCTACTAACAAGTACGACAGACAGCAATTAGGATGTTACAGAATTTAGCAACGCGAGCTAGCCACATCATGGCTGGTTAATGTAAGTATTCCTGGGATGATCATCTTGTTTGCGAAGTTAGGTAAAAGTTGCAGTAAGTGGACATTCAGCAAAATCCGACTAATTTACAAAATTGTACATAGTCGTACTAACATATCTAATTACATTTTTATTGAAAGGTTAAGAACTAACTTCACTAAAAAGTTACTAGCTAACAACTATCTAGCATAGAGCTAGCAGAACTAATGAATATCGCTTTCCAGGCGTGCAGTACAATAGTTTTCCAAATTCAGTAGCTAAAAAATAATTGTATTTACCATTTTAGCTAGTATTGTTTTCTGAAATGGGGGTCGCTACCATTCATTTGGATATTGGACTAATACTAGGACTTATGTAGGACAACTTTCTGAATAAAAAAACGATCAATTGGTACGTTAACCTGGCATACCAAACCAAAGGAAAAGGGCTAGTTGTTGACATTTTGGAGTGTTTTTTTTAATCAACTATAGAGTAGGCTACTTGCCGACTACAAGTCGAAGTAAATTTTGAAGCCACACACCATGTCACACACCCCTCCCTACATTTTGGCAGTGAGGCTCTCACAATTATGTCTTTACATTTTATTTATAAAGGTAGTAACCGTTCGGTTTTTATTGGATGGAGACTATTGGATTTATTTTTTTTGCGTGCAATATAGGCTCACTAAGTATTCTGTGACTAACTAATTTGTTTGATAATGATAGATTCCATGTGTAATTGTGTCCCTATTAAACATTTTCAACAAGTGTAGGTGGTTAATATCACCTTTATGTTTTATGTTCCCCTATTGGTCAAGTTATGAGGTTGGCAGGTTAATGCAAGAGTATGTTTATTTGAATGTGGGCTCTACCCCCAGGGACAGGTAGTACCCATATAGTTTGGTATTTTCTCAAATTATTATAAATACCACTTAGGCTTTTTATTCAGTTGTCAATACCCACCGCCGGTAGTTAGAAATAATTATCAATACCGATGTTATTTTGAGAAAAGATTACAAGCATTTTGGCCAGTAGGTGGTGTATGCTACCCAATTCAAAACAATCGGGCATGTGTGCCCTCATCCATCCTTTCCCAATCCTTCCGCCAGTCACATCTGTGTTGAACACTATTTCAAGTTTGTTATATATAAAGAGCAGACTCTTTAATGTTGTTTCCTATGTAAACTTGTACGTATGTATTGCATAGCCTGCAGCAAATTGTTGCGACGCAGTCAAGTTTTAGGACACATTTCATCAAACAACCAGAAACAACAACACCACGCTATGAGACGAACATAAACTTAAAAAATAGATATTTTGGGTTATTTTGCATGGGAAAATGTCTGTTTAGCATAATTTCACATTTTTACTGCTATGTTAAGATAATTTGTAAGGAAAATATATTATCCATCTGAGCTGTATAATTGGCATGTAACAAGACATCTAAAAACTCAAAAGTCCAGCACCTGTATATTTATGCATTTTCATGCAGACTTGCATTGTTTTGCTTGAGCAGTTTTTGCCTAATTCCCTGGAAAGAGCATAATGAGTGGGCATAGATGACAATGGTCGGCATAGGTCAGGAAGTGATGACATAAACAGTGTTTGTCTGAGCTTTGTGTTGGCAACGGTTCACAGGGAGTCTTTGCACACGTGAGCGCTCACTCTGTGAAGAGAGGGGTGGTCATCACAACAGCTCAATCCCTGAGCCCTTCAGCTCCCTATCCTCTGTAGATGCTTGGCAATAATATAATTTGAATGTCATCAAACAAACGCTATTTCTCAATCCTATAGAAGACTTCCTGTGGAGTTAAATAGTTTGTGATGAACATTATACTATATAATATGTATATGACACAGTCAGATACCTTTGGGGGCTATAGTGCAACAGTTCGGTATATGACAGTCAGATACCTTTGAGGGCTATAGTGCAACAGTTTGGTTTTTAGATGAAAATTTTAAATCCATGTCAAGAGGTACTACATTATTTCGGACATGTGCGCTAATGTTATTCGCAATATTATAAAATAATGCACAAAGTACATACTTAAAGCAGTGTACTAAATTAGATAGGGGTACTAGCCTACGAAATATATGTGGGCTGCTTAACTGTTTAAGTCTTGGTGCCATGTAATTTAATCTGAGATATTTTGCTGCTTGTGAATTACGGTTGCATGTTTAGAGTGTCGAAGGGTAGACATTCTTGAGGAGCCAGAGAGAATATCAGGATTCTCTGTGAATGTAAACCATGCAGTTGTGGAGCAGGTGCTGTGTCTGCAAATCTTGCACAATGCACATGTGTTTCCCAAGCTTTTTTTTTTTTATTGCATGGTGTATTCTTGGTTGGGACGTTGAGTTTCCCCTTTTGGTTTAAATGTAGGCATATTTGACACAACAGATTTATTTAGAAACTAATTTATAATAATTTTAATGTAATTATATTATTTAACATAAATGTATGTATATATATATATATATATATAGGTATATGTATAAGCATTTTTACAGAGGGCCTGCCAATTTTCGTTTCAAATTTGGTCTACATTTGATTCACTTCTTTCACACTCATAATTTATTTATTTATAATTCATTTATTACATTAAATAAAAATTAAGATATTTGATTTCCAGTTCTATAAGGAAATATATCACATTGCTCAGAAAACATTTCAACAATCAATCTGTAAAATAAATAAACTTACTAGGCCCATTTTTACATCCTACCAAATAGAAATTCTAGTTGGTGTATTATAAATTGGCTTAGTTTTTACAAATTACTACAATATTGCTTCATAAACTGATTTGTCATATTGCCAAGCACCACGTGTGTGATTTGTTCAATTAAATGGGACATTGATATTTTGACTAGTCAACTACTCCAAATCCTTTAACCATTGATAATATAAGTCAAACGTACATTTAACATTTGTCTGATGTACCTTTTATTAATAGTTAAGCAAAAGTCAAAGATTTTTATCGGATGTCGACCTTTTCTGTCGCTAGGCCACTCCCATTTCACTGGGTTAGTTACCACACCCACCCTTCATATGCTGCTGTATTTTACTAGCTGATACCAAAGCAGAATCTTTGCGCTCACAGGGAGCACTTTGAATATTCTCACCTTCATCAAAATGTAAGTGTCTTATGAGTTTATTTTTAGCGCAACAACAGTTCTCTTTATAGTGTCTCCTTTCATAGAGTAGTTTGACCACAGTTCAGTACTTTAATATATTTCAAACAAGTCTTTCCAGTCTGTTAGCCACTGTTAACTTTTAGAAGATTAGAGACACTAACTAGGAACACAACTATCTAATTTTGAAACTGACATTAACAATTAAAGTTCCTTCTAGTGTCCAGGAGTCAGAATTGCGTCAGACAGACGATATTGTTACTTCTTACTTAGAATATCGTGTGGGAGGAAACTAATGGGAATGTTAAACTGAAGGGACAGTGTAGGAAATTAGCAAAACACCTGAAATCAGCCATTGTCCCATTGAAGATGATTGACTCAATGAGTAGCAAAGTAGTTTTATTTCTCTGTTCACCTCAGTCAGGAAAGATACTTGTTATATTGCCTATTCTGTAGCTTTGTGTATTTTAGATTGTTTTATTATGCAGACTAAATATGTGTTAGTTGATAGGTTAATCCATTATTATGACTATTGTTTTAAGCCTACCTTTGACATATTTTCTGAAGAATATAAGCCTTGCCTATTCTTCTTGACACTGAACTACTTTTAAACAAAAAACTGTAATGAGGCCTAGCACAACCACGTTTTAAGTTAGGCTTAGTCACTCACTTGCTTGTGCACTTTATTTTCTGTAGTCAATCATTGCCAGAACTAAGATTGCAATCAGTGATCTAATGTCTTTAAAAGCCTTACAAACAAGCGCTCACAGGAAGGACCCTAGACTTTATGCATAGCAAGAGGTGTGTCATGGTGTGTCATAGTGGACACTGGCTCTACTGGGATCAGAATATGTCATACTTGAGTCATTCAGCCAGCTACCTTCTTTGTTAAAGACCGTGCCAGGTTTTTGTTTTACATGTGGATCTTTATAGCTCTTAGCATACAGCTGTAGCAAAACTTAAAACCTATGTAAGTATGAATGTGGTAGGCTTTATAATCATATGGAAGAACAGTTTAAGCAATGTTAAGAATGTAATTGATAAATTGAGGTAGTCTATTTGGAAAAGTTTGCTTCAGCTCTGTATTGTCTGTAATTAGGGATAGCCTAGCTGTTGAGAACACAAAATAGGGTGGTAATCACATCAGGACTAAACCTTTTTGTTTTATTTTAGTCTTAGCATGAAAACAATTATTCAAATACATATGGCCAGTAACTGGGTCCCTAGTTCTCTGGGTTTAGGCATTTATTATCCATCACCGTTTGCTTCAGGCTTAACGTTCCCTTCATAATGCTTTGAGGGGTGGTTAATGTTGGAATCCATTCCAGCTTCGACCCGCTAAGTCTTTACTCACAGGATGAGGCTATAGAGAAAAGTGCCTGATAACCAATATTAATTGGGAAAATTATGTAACAGTTATGAATATTAAATATTTTTGTTTAATGTTGAGGTTAAATTATTCCAGTAGAGAAATTCTTTAAAAGGATTGTGACTCAAGAAGAACGTCTTACTTTTCAGGGCTTGCTGATCCTGGATATAACCCTGCCTTCTCACCTCTGAAGAAAAACTTCCATACTGACATGGAAGGGAAAGAGGAAATAAGTGACAGTGACAGTGGTATTATCCTTCACTCTGGTAAGAACAGACTTTAGCCCAATGAAATAAATGCCAATTTAATCATGAAAGTTGATGTGGCCTAGTTTGGTGTGTCAATTAGCCAGATGTGTTATGATTAGATACTTGAAAGCCTCACGATCTATGTGGTTTTTATGTTAATTTGCTCAGAGTTTTACATTGCGACTATTTAGTTAATTGGTATTAGGTTATCTATTATCGGTTTGAAATTTTTTCACTGAATGATAAATTAAGTGTAAGTGGTTTTACTATGACAGTTCTTTGGTCACACTCATTGCTTCTCATTGCTGTGTTAAATTAGATTCACAATGCTTCTCAGTAAAGTAATTAATTATCAATCCTGGACAAACATAAAAATACTGTATCAATATGCAGAGAAGCTTATCATTTAATTCTATTCTTTTGCATATTTGTCAGTTATGACAGCCAACGTTTTGTTGAGGATGAACCTTTCAAGCATGTACGTTATTTTCACGTATACAGGATGAGGATAATTTAGTTTTTTACATTATGTATTCTATTTCACAAAGTTGTTGCT
The DNA here is from genome assembly GCA_036023535.2 of Galaxias brevipinnis. Taxonomy (NCBI): domain Eukaryota; kingdom Metazoa; phylum Chordata; class Actinopteri; order Galaxiiformes; family Galaxiidae; genus Galaxias; species Galaxias brevipinnis. The sequence continues at coordinate 7,136 of JAVQIZ010008596.1, forward strand.
AGCATTCATTCTGGGTGACATTTGTGTCAGCAGCTATCAACTATAATAATGTATATTGTGAATATTTAATTGAAGTTATTATGCACAATATGATTGGTCTCATTATGTGAAGCGTCAATTATGATTGCAAAACAAGACTTACATTTTAAAAATAATTCACTTTCCAGGTCCAGACAGTCCTAAAACTATTATGAAGGACACAAATACCCATACCAGAGCCATGAAGCTCAAACATCAGTTACTTGAAGACCGTCTAGAGCTGTGCCTGATGGAACTTAGAAAACTTTGCATCCGTGAAGCAGTAAGAACTCTTCAACTCTGCATGCAGACACATAAATTAGCACACACTTTCTGTTCTCTCCCTAGTTTCCAGTGTTACACCTGCCAAAAACAACAACAGATATCTGACAAAGAAGTCAAATGGATGATGAGTATTATTATTATTATTATTATTATTATTATTAAGTCTACAGTGTAAGTTTTGTAGTCTTGTGGCAAGCAGTATTCGGGTAATGTGTGGCGTTACAAGCAACACTGGAGACAATGTCAATACATATTTGTCTTTTCTGGATGAAGAAGGTGGAGTAGCTTGGTAGCTGAAGTTAGATCACATTAATATTAAAAAAATGTTGAGATGGAAGTGTCCACGCTTCCTAAATTCAAATAATATATTATAAACAAATTTGGTTGAAATACATTTTTAATTCATAATTGGTGGATAAATTAGCATTGATGAAACTAAACTATTGTGCAGAACTATGCAACAAGTTATAACGTATTACAGCTGAAGTTGCATTTGCAGCTGCAGGTTATTTGAAAATGAATGTTGTAAAATGCAGCCCCAGGCCTTACAACGAGGTTGTCTCACTTTAGTAGATGAACATTGAAGATACATTTAATGCAAGTTTAGGCTGGAAGAAAGTAGTACACAATAACGTTTGCCAGTTTTAGTTGAATATATTAACATACATTATTTAAAAGAATGATGACGTAAATATGGTTCTATTGGTCTTAAGAAACAAACAGGACAAGGAAACTTGTCTTTCAATCGATCATTCTTTGTGCTTTGCTGCTCAATATAAACCAAAAATATGTTAAAAATACATCCATCCATCTATCCTATTGCCATTATAAATTGTTGATAGTAGCGTACACTGATCCCCATACAGAGAAGATGGATCATGTCTATAATTGTATTATTTCTAGAAGAACATGTTGTATGCAGCATTTCTCTTCTATTTTCTGGCTTGACTCTGAACAGTCTTAAGTTTCTATGTGGTGGAGGTTTGTTCATCAGACCTCATCGTCCTTCTCATTTACAAATGGGCTTGGCACTCCTGTTAGGACAAGTTGCGGGAGGCTCCCATGACACATTTCCCATTTGCCGGGACGTAACAAGGACTGAGATTTTAATCAGCCATTTAAAAACTATTTAGCTTCATTTCCTCTTCTTTTATATAGTGAACCACATTGAAACTGTTAGTGTTGTGTCTGTTCATAATGTATTCATAAAATTTTTTGGATAATGATCTTACACTCCCACTGAAGTATTACACGGAGGCACTTCAATTAAATTGAAAACTTTAGGAAGGTGAAGCTAAAGAATGTGTTGTGAAATAGTAGTTCTTGTAATCTTTGGAAAAGCAACATCGCGTTACAAGCTCTAACTTGCGTCTCAACATGTTCTAGTTGAAAAATTTAGTACTGTATACTCAATTAGAAAAATAAAAGTTTAAATTTGAGGGTATATACTGTATACAATGTAGATTTCCTTGAGTATAGAATTTAATTACTTTTAAATTGCATACTCTACTCTGATTAGTATAAACAGAATGTTGTAAAACACATATTGTATAAAAAAAAATGTATCTCTGAATTCCAATTCGAGATTGCGACAATATTTATTAAGTATATTTATATAATTTTTTCTATGAATATTTTTCTTGGTTCAACAAGGTTTGATTTGCACCCAAACAAGCATATCTGAGGGCCACAAACTAGTTTTTTTTTGTGCTGCACTGTAGGGTTCATAAATTAGCCTCAACTGAAGAGATTGGTCTCCTGCTGTTGCACATATCTACCGTCGACCCATACAAAATTAACGCAGCAAAGAAACCGGCACACATCGTTAAAGTGCTAGTAATGTCACTTTGCCTCTTAGTGGCACTATATGCTATATGCTAACTGGTACATTGGTAGGATGCAAAGCTTTACATACATCTCTTCTTTACATATTTTTGGCCTGTGCTTCTTGTACATATATTCACACATTTTGTAAGGGAAAGGGGCTAGTCAGATCTCTTGGGGAACGTTATTCAGGCTTTTGAAAGGTCACAGGTGTTTAAACCTGAAGGTTTTTCCTTTGATGTATTAGGTTAATGCAAAATAAAATGTGTTTACTTTCAGAATGTTTTTTCACACAATTCTAGCATAGACATGAAATTAGTTTATTTAAGCACTTTGTAGTATGCTGTAAATAAATGGAATTAATAGAAATTAAGGTATTCATGTGCTCAATTACTTGCAAGACTTCTTAATCACAATTAAATAAGGGTATTTTAAATGACAAATGCTTTCAAGACACTCTTTTCTCTATATGCAATAGTAAAACCACTATATAATCATTTGCCTTTGTCTTACATACTACATTTTCCATTTAAAGTAATCAAATGTATACAAAGTATGTTGACTTGTATAACACTTGGACTGTAGGTGGCGTTTACCAAAAACATTTAATTAAATTATGTGTTTTTAATTTCTAGGAATTAACCGGTCAGTTGTCACTCAATTACCCAGTACTCCCTGGGGAAAAGCCTCCTCATGTCCGGAGACGTATTGGAGCGGAATTCAAACTGGACGAGCAAAGCATAAGTCAAGGGCCGTTGGTAGGTATACAAGGCCCGCCGCCCACCTGGTTGTAGCCTTAACAGTTAATAGCAACAACCTACTAGCTTTCAATAATGTGAATTTATATTTTCACGTAACGTATTAATGCCAAATCTATTTGGATGAAGGATGTCAATAAAATTAGATGCCTTTCTATTTCTTTTCCAAGAATAGGATGTTTGATGTCAACCCTCTTATTCCTGTCCCATGTAGAGCTCTGATCTGAATTCAGTGGAGGCTGAGTTAGCGCTGCAGCTCCAGATATATGAGGCAGCTCGTAGGCTGTGCCGTGAGGAGCATCTCAGTAAGGCGGTGAAGAAGAGCCGTTTACAGCAGTGTAAGCGTGAGGAAAAGAAAGTAAAAAAATTGCAGGAGACGGAGTTTCAGCTTCGCCTGCAACACGGCCGTTCTTCGCCACACCGAGGTGTTGTTGTTACTCAAGGAGGTAAGTGCTGGCAAATAGTATATAGTGGTATAACGGTATAGTGTCCTAACAGCTGTGTATTTAGTCTAATGCCTAATATCTAATCTATTTAGAACGTGTGACACCGGTCCACTCTGCTGGCACATCCGCAAGCTCATTACACTGGAGCGTCGGGTAGTGGCAGTAGTGCGGAGCGCTTAGTAATGGATGAAATTGCTTGCCAAAAATGTTTTTTGTTTGCGGATGTAAATCTGGCAATGCTATCTAAGTTGTTACACTGTTGTTTGCCAGACAGGTTAGCATGACTTGGCAACCTACGTTACAGCTTGCAACCAGCCTGGCAATTCAGCATGAGTGACCAAGCCATGTTAGGTTACTTTATTGTTGTGTTTTATACCATTATATTGTCTACCCCCCTGTAAATAGAATATCTTATTATTATCTTGTAAACAAATGTATATTGAATAAGATTGCTAAGGTGAGGTATGGGAGTAATTTAAATCAGAGTAATGTTGGCTCACTTTGCAACACTTTTGCATAAACTACCTTTAAGCTAGTCAGAAGAATAAACAACAAGTACCGCACGGGATTAAAATGCAGTATTCATAAATCATAATAGTTTTTTTTACCCTTTCAACTAAATGGATTTCCATGTGTATGTGATTTCCATAAGCTTGGTTGCATTCTCATGTGAATTCTCCTTTATCTGTTTTGTTGTTGTTGCATTTGTTGCAGTTCAAGGGATTTCTGAAGACAGCCTTCTCTCCGATTCGACCTTCCTTGATGACGGTAGGTTTGGAGATAATTGGCCTGCAATTGTCATATGCGTTTGCTGAAAATTAAATCAATTCTTATTTATTTTTCTCCAAAAGAGGTTACCCACCAATCATCTGGAACACCTTTGGCACCCCTACATCAAGGACAGACGGATAGCCCAAAGCCATACCATGAGTCCCCACAGGCCCCTTTGAACGTCTCGACCCAGCCATCCTCGGTGTCCTCAAGCTCTCTGTCACAGAACCCCAGTGAGGAGCCGAGACTGGGTTTCAACACTTGTATGGATGGGGAATCTCCTCCCATTAAGCACTCCCCTTGGACAGAGTCTAGCCTGGATGAGCCCTACCGAAAGACCAAAAATTCACGCTCCTCTAGCACAAAGTCTAGGTAATAAACCCACTTCCTCCCTATATATGTACAGTATGTATAATATGGTTTATGTGTCAGTTTTAAGTGATTTCTATGATACGGATGTTTAGGGGAACAATACAACTCTTTTGCAACTCATTCAAGTTGCAGCTTGTGCCAGTACTGCAACGTAGTCAGAAACTCATTCAACAGGTATACATGCAAGGCCCAGCATGTCCTTGAAATGGCCTTTTAAGCTCACTGCAATCATACATTGTCTTTGTTCCTATTCTTTTTACAGCAGTTCCGCTGTGACCCTTGTATTGCCTCCTGTAGAGGCCTGCTTTGAAGAACCTGTTCTGCCACAGCAGCTTTCCCATCTGAAACTGTGCCAGAACCAGTCTAACAGTGCCCCTTCCACACCTGAGATGCAACTGCGCCGCCAGTTCTCTCTCAGGTAGCTAATAACTGAGGAGTATTAGCACATTTACTTTTCAAAACATTGTTCAATCAAAACAGTGACTTAGATGTCTGAAATGTGATATGCTTTTTTATTATTCTTACAAGCAAAATTTTTTGGTTCATGTATTTTTCTGGTCTTATTTTTTAGAATACCTCACATCGAATCGTCACTTGGCCAAGAAAGAGATCGCAGTCGCTCCAGAACTCCCAGGAGACGATTAACAGATTATGTGGTTACAACTCCTGAGTCTCTTTTCCCAAGAAAGAACTATGGAGACCCTATGTTTAACTCTGGTTCTGAAGACAGTAATTCGGAACACTCTGCTCCATCGTACACCAGCTCTCCTTGCAGAGAAGTACCATGTGACTTAGCCAAACAATGCCAGCCTTTACATCGGTATCCGTTTGTGAGTCCAATTGACAATCATGGCCCGCTAGCCTTTCCAAGCTGTGGAGTCTACCAAAACTCAAAGCTCCAGTCCAATCCCAACTTCCACAGGGGTTACTATGAAGAAGAGATGTGCTATTCACCTGAGGTGGACATTACAAGGAGATATTACTGCCAGCGAGCTCCTTATCCCTCCCACAGACGGGAGGACTGGTACGAAGAGGTCCCTGTACATCTCCAACGTTCACCGATGCCTTTGCCCCATCATATCACGCTGTCCCGCACCCCCTCGCTCAGAGAGTATCCGCACCATCTCAGTGGAGGTCTTCCTCGACAAGTGATTGATCAGGAACTTAGGTCATGGCACCAGCGCAACCAATTAGGAGGAACCAGGCCTCGCTCTCTCGACAGACAGGGAGCAATAAGAGTAAAAAACACCGGAGATCGGGAGTCCCCTCTGGCACAGCATCACAAGCAACAGGAAAAGTTACATTCCCATACAACAGGGTCTGCGTGGAAAAATTACAATGGCTGGGACACTGGCTTCTGAGCAGATTGGGCAAAGGAGGATCTGGTCCGCACACACAAAAAAGAGGTTCTAAAAGAGTTGAGCTCCTTCATCTGTTCATCTTGGTTAAATGCTGCAATTTCAATGTATCAATTGTCGTTGGAGTGTAAATGACTGAACAATATTTGTATTAAAACTGAGCTTGTCTGACCAAGCACTACATGTTACGGTAACAGAGTAACACATCATAATATTTAAATATTTTCTATTGACTTTGTAGCATTCTATTTCAGTGTCTCTAAATGCTTTATTTATGAGACTTGAGATGCGACTTTACTAGCAAATCATTTGACTTGATATTCTGACTTTATTCACTCTATATTCTGCCTGTTTTTTAAGAGCAATATGCACACACACACACACACACACACACACACTAGCACACAGCCAGTCTGTATTCCAGCCAAACCAATGACCTTGTTATGGTTAAGTCAGTCACAGTCGGTTTGATAGCCATTGTCCAAAACAGTTCTGAATAGACTAGAACTCAGAATAGGTTTTTTTGCCAAGTCGATTAAAGCAATATATATTTTTATGTCTGTATTAAGATTAACTGGAGTAGGTTGAGGGATATTTCCTTAGTTGACATCCTGAAAGCAAATCTTTTTTACATTTTTTTAAAGTTGTTAATTCGTGTATTATTACACTGTCAGAATTGCTGTAAATCATGATTTACATGGCATATCCTTGCAGTAAGATATAATGCGATGTTTCCGTATCTGAAAAATAGGTTTGGAACTTAGGTCTGCTGGAGGTCATAGAGATACTCAGTGAAGAATTGGTGAAACTGCATAATTGTGCCCTCCCATAGATAACACTAATCCTGAATCACGTAATATGATGTTGACTCACAGTGCTCATACAGTACTAAAGAGGTACTATTGTTACCATTGCTATCGATAGATTGTACACAGACATAACAATAGTATCTACACTGGCATCAGTCTCGGTAAGTAAATAACAGGCTAATTACCCCATTTACAAAAAAATGGTTTATCAGTGAAATACCAGCCATATTAGGCTTAAGCAGTATGTTGTGTGGCTTGGAAGGTAATTGCCACCAGGTTTTATTATTGTATTTGTTCGATTTTTAATAAATGCCCCATTTATGGTGAAAATAATAGAAGGAAGACATTCATGACAATCAATATATTTTTCTGTTTGTGATGCTAACCTGAAGGTTATTCAAAGGCTGGTTCCCGAAGGGCTCCCTAAAGTAGGTCTCCAGTATAGTGGCTTCAAAATAACTTCTATGAAATAGTTTGTCATATGTGATTTAGAATAAAACACTATTTTCCATACATCTCACCTATTAAGTTATTTCACCACTGGACCAGTTTGTCACAAAAATCACCCGTTTTCTTTAAATTGCTATTTTAACTGTTTAACCTAAATTGACCTATTGATATATGTTGTACTGTGTAAATGTAAGAAAAATAAATAACTTTAGAGGAAAGAAAGAATTTTGCTGTAGATGTAAATAAAATATATATAAATATCAAATATAATTGCACATGGTTGAATATTTTTATTTGGGTAAATAAGACAATACAATTTATTTTTTCTCTTGTTCTCACAATGTCTCGATTTAAAGATTATCTTACTTTAATTCAGTGATTTGATCGATGTACTTCATCTGGCACGCATCTACAAAATCTGTGATTAAACTAAGTAATCAGAGTAACCTTGCAACTATTGTAAAGTCATTTGACGCAATTTACCACAATGCAATATTTAAGGAAGTGGGGTGGTATTCCTTCAGTGAAAGGAAATAAAACATTGTCTTTTGTGCATTGCTTGGTAAGTTGCCTATTCACATTACATCCCTTTCAAGGCGCAAATCAATTGGTCATAAGACACTCACAAGCAGTGCTATAGGACTCGGACTCGAGTCCGACTCAGTCACGATTTTCATGACTTGTGACTCGACTAGAGCTCGAGGTGGTAAAAAAAAAAAAAATTGTATTCTAGATTTTGGTAGTCAGTTTAAACTATGTACTCATTGCAGGCTAGTAGATAGTATTTAAGTAAGCGATTCCGAAAATAGCCTATGTTTTAGGACATACTAAATATTTTTCTGGCTTACATTAAATATAGTAGGCTAGTATTAGTATTGGGACGCAGCCCAAACCTTTGTTTTACAGCCGTGCCGGAAGTGGTCATGTTTATAACTGACCGGTCTCGAGTTCATTCTACACCAGTCTGTCCTTTCTGGAACTATGGAAGACAGCCTCAAACTTCACTCCGATGCTGCTGAAGATGTAGCTACGTCTTCGAGCTTTCGTCAGTTTAAAATAAAGCACTTTCATTTAGATGTGAAGGTGGATTTTGATAACAAATCCCTGAAATGTAAAGAAACGTTGCGTCTTAGGTGTATACAATGTCCACAGAGCGAGCTACTGTTGGACATTCACCCTTCCTTATCTCTGCAAGATATATTCTATGGGCGAAAGGAAGATGAATCGGATTTGGTTAAAGTGGAATATTTCACAAAGAATTTTACAACGTATGGCACTACTTTGGTTGTGAAATTATCCTCTCCGGTAATTACTGATGAGGAATTCCGGATAGTAATTAAATATATTGCATCTGATGGACCAGGGGTAAGTAGCTTGAGTTAGTTAACTTAAGTATTTGATCATGTTAGCCAAAATGTATTAATGTTTGCTGAAATGCGAACACTTACACTAACTGAGTCGCAAAAATAACAGGTTGAAATATAACTGCAAGCAGTGATAGCGGTGGCCGGATATGAAAAATTATTACAGGAAAAAAAGAAGCAGCAAAAATTGCAGAAAACGAAAGAAAGAAAGAAAGAGAAAAGGACAAATCAGGTAGAAATGGTCACAGAACTCAGCAAATGGAGGAGGTTGCACACCCACCAACCTAAACTTCAATATCCTAGATAGCAAAATTAGACTGTTAAAGTACTGTGTCTTAAGAAGTTTTTTGTTATTTAGCTCTAACGCCTCAAATAGTTAACATAAACTAACTTAAACTTGTAGACCCAATTATAACATTGAACAGTATCAGTGACTTGGAAAAATGCATCAAAACCTGTTCATAGACAGGACAAACGTGTTTTCAGTTTTTTTTTTTATCAAGTGAGTAAACAGTGAATGCTCCAATTTGTGTTACTTACTACACGTTTATTAATAAAAACTAATTATAAATTTTCAGTTGATCTAAAAGTGACAGTTTTAGTGTCGAAAAAAAGTTTTTAATTTTACCGAGTTGATACTTTGGTGTGGCCAAGCGGTGACTTCAAAGAGCTCTAACCTCCTATGGCCAACTTTGACATTAGTTTACTTCTTTGTCTGTGAAAATATATATTGCAACAGATACTTTGAAAAACTAACTGCCTTTATAGTTACATGGTCGTTTACCTAAATTAAGGCTAAAATATTAAATACGTGTATGCTGAAAACCGCCAACTTAGCT
>JAVQIZ010008601.1:0-12507 GCA_036023535.2 Galaxias brevipinnis
GATAGACTGGCGACCTGTCCAGGGTGTACCCCGCCTCTAGCCCTGTGTCGGCTGGGATAGGCTCCAGCCCCCCCGCGACCCTGCATAGGATAAGCGGTATAGCTAATGGATGGATGGATTTATTCCGCAGCATAACATGCCTTTATATTCCTCTTCTATCCTATCTTGACTCACAATTAAATCTTTGCATTTCATTGAAACATTTACCACATTTGCACCCTGTCATTTCTGAAAGAACTTAGCTTGCTCTTTGATCCTGGTCTTTGATGCCAGAGTCACCTCATAGAGACAGGAGATGACTGAAGGAGGTGAGACTCGTTTGCACAGAGTAGAATAGCATACATGATGGGTTTTGCTGCTGTATTTCCTCCTCAGTATAGCTATCTCAAATATCTGTGCAGTTGTATCAATTATTTTGTGTGAAATATGGATCCTGTTTGGCCTAAAACGTCTTTGCACTAATGAGAACCTAAGGAATACCCTGACTTATCACTTAGAAATTAAATAGGTGTGGGAGGTGGCAGAGCGGAGGCAAGATAATGAGGTGTGGAAGGCAAGTCCTTTGTCACAATGCCAAGACCTGGGATACGCATTGTATACCTCAGACAAAGACACTGCTTAAGTATTTTACTGTGATGCCATAGAAACGGTTTTGCGGAGTCACGACTGACAACGAGAGGAACTGTTTCAGCTTCGCACTCTCCTCCTCCAGCTCTGTACTAATCCGTCCTCTGTTTTTATTTGCCTCGCTAGACTGACTCTGTGGCCTCCTCTCTCACTTTGAGATTATAGACGGGCCAGGTGCCTTTCTAAATGATACAGTCACTTTGAGTTACTGTGCAGTTACCACTAATCTACCAGCTTTCTGTACATTTCTGTTTACCTATGATCATGTTATTAATAAGAAACATTCACAGCCAACTTTACCGAGAATAGAGCAATGCCTATGCTGTAATATAGAACGTAAGCCAGTTTACCTTTATGCAAAAAAATATGTCAATTGATGCAAGCATAGGCAGTATTAATAGGGAAAGCCCTGATGGCACTTTTCACCTTTATTTAACCTCTAACCTCTTATTTACAACAACAGCGTAGCTAAGGTGACATGACCTGCCAGTGGATTGTGGGTAATCTGTGCTGATCACTTGAGCTCAGACAGTATCCGTCTGAATGTAAATATGCAACGCATGCCTGGTAAACTTTGGTGCACTGTCCATCTATATTACATCCAATGTAAAGAAAACCCAATGAATTCTGGCTTTATAACTTCAAGTACTTCAATTATTAAATAAAACTATAACTCGATTGATAATTTTTTACTGTCACGTGCCTGTATGTAAATGTTAGTGCTTTATGGTTTATCATTTAGAGAACACTACTGAAAAGCTTAAATCCTTTGCTGAGCATGGTAATATGTTGTAAACCTATTGTTGGTTCACAGCACCCTCTATCTGGCCTAAATACCTCAAATTCCAGCTTTACCTTGAGTGCCCCCTAGATTGGCTTGATTATGTATCTCCCAAAACACCAGACAGAACATAATCTAGTGTTGATCAAAAACACATGCTACTAATATCTTAACCCACCTCCCTCCCCACAGCCAATCAGGAACCGTGGTGCTGTTTACCAGTATAACAGTACCATGTCCGAGGTCCAGACCTTACTAAAACCGTTGGGGTGGACAGGCAAACAACTGTTTCCCAACATCTTGGAAAAATAAGCAACACCCAAACACTGCAGCTGGGAAAGTTGAGATGGTGTAGCACCCACTAGCAACGCCTGCTGATGTTAGTGTGTCAGTGCATTGTGCTCCAGCGCTAGTAGTGCACTTAATCAGATTATGTACCCGCTAGGGGGTAATAGAGAACAGAGATTATTGTGCCGTCAGTCTCTTTTCTGCTTTTTATCTTTTAACCCGAAAGAAACCCCATCTACAAATTGAACCGGCGGAGTTTCAGACGACCACAGCACAATTTGTTTTGTAGGTTGTTGTTTCATTAAGCTTGATCCATAGTTAGGTTTGGCAATACCCAGTCAACCAAGCTCCTTTGCATGAGACGCTCTGCTTTCAATCCCGTAATATCACATTGGAAACAGGGAGGGTTCCATTCTGTAGACTATGAGGGGAATTATGCCAATATTTTCTGTTCTCTCTTAATAAATCGATATTGTGTGCCATACGGAGGAAAAACAACATAGGCTATTGATAGCAGCCTTTCCATTCCCACAGTTGTGCAACATCTCGTATGCCACTCTGGCTTGGAGACTGGAGAAACGGTCTTCAGCATGTGCCAATCGCCCACACGACTGGGCCAGAACACAGCGCCTAGGTGGGAGGTGACCAGGGCCAATGCAGTAGGGTGGGCTGCCATTGAGGCACAGTCTGCCCTTTTGTCATCTGTGTAGTATGTAAGGCAGTGGGTAGCAGGATGGTTCTGTTAGTTGGGTGGGTGGGGGCTGGTTGGTTGATTTAATTCTCCTCGGTTCAGACTGGAAAATATGTTTATCATAGAATCCATTCAGGTCTATGTGTGACATTGTGTCATACTTTGTGTTAGCATATCTACAGAGTAGAATGACGAATATTATAACCCTACCCAGCTTACAAGTGTTGCTGACAGAAGTGGAATTTCTTCATGCCAGAGCCATGAATCTTGCCTTTTTAGGTCAAGACACAAATGTAAATTAGATGTGTTATTTCGCTGAATCAACGCAATAAACCCCTGTACAGTACATGTTAAGATCTGATTAGACTACTGAACGGGGTAGTACTGCACTTACAATAATGGTCTTATATGTCAAATAGTACGATACTGTATGTGTGCGTTGAGGTTTCAGTGCCCTGTCATTGTACTCTGCTTCACTAGGTTTCTACTGTTGTAGCCGGTCGTCAACACGCTGATACAACGTGAAAACAAACCGCCTAGGAAGGCTGTCTGGTCACAGCTGCTCCAACTGAACGCTGGGAGGCCATTATGTGGTTTGGCTTGGTCATATTCCCCTGTCTGTGTGCTGAGCAGTCCCCCCACCCCTTTCCCCCCCACTTCCCTGCATGCTGCTGTGAGGTGTTCTCCCTCGAGGCGTGTGTAATGGAGCCCTAGGCACCCACTGTCTGCCTTTCACTGCCAGACTCTGAACGCTGTCGGTCACCAGCAAAGTGTCTGGGCCTGCTTAACTTGCTGACTATCTGTCCTCAAAGGATAATTGCAATGCACTCCATTACTGCCCATCTTCCCCATCTCACTTTCTCTTTAAATCTCTCACTCTGTTTAGCTGTCTAACACACACACTCTCTCTCTCTCTCTGGCTCACTCTCTTTGTTTCTTGCTGCATCCCTCTATGTCTCCCTGTTTTTCACTCCTCTTTCTCTCAGCGTGTCTCTCTCCCTCTCCTGTTAAGCTCGCTCGCACAGTATTACTGATCCTTGTCAACTTTTGACGTTTTACATCATCACGATGTACAGATGGTCCAGTTGCAAAGGTTGAACGTGGCAAGGCTCCAGTCCAGACTCATATTTTACACTGGTGGCAGTGATGCCACTAAGTTGTCAGTCGCAGTGGCACAAAACCTGGTGGCAGCTTTTTTTTAGGTATGCGTTATATTTTTTTTACGGTAGTAAGGCAGCACTGTACCCTGCAAGAGACAGAGAAAGAAATGCTACCAGTGGGTCGTTCAAAGGAGGACAATAAATCATCAGAACAATATCGGCCAACTGTTTTACTGAAATATGACTTTTAGATTTTAATAATAATAAAAAAAATACACCAACAAAAATCAAGTGACAGCACTGTGCGGCTACGCCACCAATAATTCTTTTTAGTGGCAGTGGACAGATTTTCTGTGACATTTGCCACCAAATTGGTGGCAGTCTGGAGCACTGCATGATCTGGATTCTGAGAATTAAAATAGTTTTTAGGTCTCTCTTAACAAGCCTTATTTGTGCATATATTGAATGAATAACGGTTCGATGTTTGAAAGAAATTGCTCGATGCATGCAAATTTACAGAGCCTCATTTTCATTCGGTAGCGTGACTTGAAGAAAAACCCCATAAGGCTCTAAATGTTTCATAAATGTGGCTCCACAAAGATTGTGTCAAGCAGTTGCCATATCTATGAATGTATCTTATAAATGGTTTTCTGTAATTCTTGTGAAATGTATTGTGTTATGCAGGTTAGCCAGGGTAATGTACCTGGAGTGGAGAGTGCGTCCCTGGCCATGGACACCGAGGAGGGGGTGGAGGTGGTGTGGAACGAGGTGCTCTTCTCAGACAGAAAGGTCTTCAAAGCACAGGAGGTAAGTATAAACCACTATCACATTACATTACATTACATTACATTCATTTAGCAGACGCTTTTATCCAAAGCGACTACGAAAATTGTGCCTACAAAAAGATAATGGTGAAAACTACAAGTCAGGTAGAGAACATGCATCCCTGACTTAATCATCTAGATAAGAGCTAAGCAAGTGCTACATTAGACATCAGGATAATTAACAAAACCTTCTCAAACCAACTACAAAAAAAAAAAAATAATCTGAGTGCAACCAATTACATGGTATGTACATGGTATGTATCACGACTCCTCTTGCTACTCAGCTACCATGCCTGACGCACAGTAATTTTTTCTCTTTTCAGGACAAGATCAAGGAGATGTTTGAGAACCTCATGCAAGTTGAACACCCAAACATTGTCAAATTCCACAAATACTGGCTGGACATGAGGGAGAGCCAGGCTCGGGTTAGTGTCCAACAAGGTCATCAGTCATCTTCCCACCCATTGTTGTATGGCTTTGCTTCTTTGTATCTCCCTCCCTCCCTGCCTGTCTGTCTCTCTCGCATCAATGCCCCTCTTGCCAAATTGTTGGCACATATAGCATACCGCCTTATCCTGTCATCCACAGGTCATATTCATCACAGAGTACATGTCCTCTGGCAGTCTAAAGCAATTTCTCAAGAAAACCAAAAAGAACCACAAGACCATGAACGTCAAGGTCAGTATTTAACCCAGTCGGCTGGTGGCAAAAATGCTTACTCATTCTTCCCTGTGGTGGTTCACTGAAGTACTGCAGTGTGGTAGGAATGACGGTTTAAATCTTCACGGGATTCAGAAAAAAACATCTTCTGCTACACAACAATGTACTATGATATTTCTATTGAAAACACTGTGAAATTCTTGCAGCTTTTTCTAGGCTGTTATTTTCTGAAATGAAACGTGTAGCCAGCTGTCAGTGCAGTTAATTATCTGTTGATGTGAGAGGACTCATATTTCTCTATCATACACTCCAGGCGTGGAAGAGATGGTGCACCCAGATTCTCTCTGCTCTAAGGTAAAAGCAGAAACACCCACTAGGTCTCCTTCTTCCTGTTTCCAGCTTTAGAGCAAACTATGACCAGGATGTGTAAAATAAGCATATAGACCACATCAAAGCTTATCTAAACAACTTTAAACATAAAGGTTAGGTACCCATGGCACGAATATCCATTAGAAGTTGTTATGCAATATGCATATATATGGTGCATTTGCTCACTAACAAAGTAATTGAGAGACTTTCTTATACAAGGATCAGGAGTTAGAAATCTTCCATTGTTTTTTGTTCTTGAATTTTTTATATTTAATGAATGAATTAAATTATTTTTACACTGGAAAAGAAAGTCTTGTGTTTTTACTTTTGGTTCTCGATCACAGAGGTGAAAACATTATATATTATTCTTTAAGAGCCAGTGTGTGTTGACGTGTAGGTAACTGATTGGGGCTTTAGTGTCTTTTTTGTTTCAAATTTTTTTTGTCAGCTATCTACACTCATGTGATCCGCCCATAATCCATGGCAACCTTACCTGTGACACCATCTTTATTCAGCACAACGGCCTCATCAAGATTGGCTCAGGTCTGCCCCATGTGGACTTCTGTTGTAATAGCAAAAATCATATTGGCTTCTGCCTTGAAAATTTTACTTTAATTATGACAAGGATCTTCATTTAGATACGGTCCTCTACAACTATTTTCTTTAACCATTAAAGCTATGTATTGTTTTTACCTGTATAAGTGAAGACCAGTGCATCAGTGTCTTTCTGTGAATTTGTGTATTCAATTCATGTTTTTTTGTTGTTGTTTTTTTACAGTGTGGCATCGGCTGTTTGTGAATGGTAAGAATCATCTCAAAGGTTTTCGTGCAACATATCTATAAACTACAACCAATAACCTTGCTCTATTTTCATATAACATACTTAGTAAATATCACATACCCACAAAAGTCTCTATACCTACACAAACTAAGTGGCTATGTTAATGTCACACAAATATGATGAGAAGCCTATTTTACACACAAATGAAATGTAACAGAGGATCTGGTTTTATTTGAATATTCCCCACATTTGGCAAGCACTGACAGTCCCTTCTTGGCTTTGTATATAAATTGAGCTATTTGGCTACTTGCAAAACACTCATTATGAAGTCCTACTTTGAGGGCCCATAATGTAGACAATCATTCATGTTTGTGTAATTCCTTAGTGTGTATGAAGCACATTTGAGATATTTGAACACACAAAAGAAAATCTATTATATTTAGTTTTTCTAGGGTACAATCCCTCTGAGTGCTAAACAATGTTAAACAAAGAAACATTCCAAAACTTACATTACAATCCCTTTAAATCACTGCTTTATAGATCTGATTAAAAGTTAACCTACTTTAAATTAATCTGTGTAATTACAGCTTAATGAACTATAAGGTGTTGATTTTATGTCAGTGAGATTATACTTCATTATGTTACAGTAGGTTCGCGGGGTTTGATTTGATAGTGGTTTACCTTCCCTCCCCAGTGTTCCCAGACGTCAGTGTACAGGGTAAAGCACGGGCCACCAGAGAGGAACAGAGGAATCTACACTTCTTCTCTCCAGAGTATGGCTGTAAGTGTGTTAAACGCTCCTCTGTCTGTACTGTCATGATATCACGTCCGATATTATGCCTATAATACCGAACTGCACTTTCTGCATTTTCTTACTTTCACAGCGAGCGAGGACGATTACGCCATTGACATATTTTCCTTTGGGATCTGTGCTCTTGAAGTAAGATTAGAAACCTTTTTTCTTTCATTACATACACTTTGTTTCTACTTTGAACTGCTTTGTTTTGTATTTCTTCCAACAGCGTGTTTTTTTTCTTTTAAAGATGGCCGTTCTAGAGATCCAGGCTAACGGGGATGCCGTGGTGTCCAAGGAGGCCATAACCAATGCTGGCCAATCCCTGGAGGACCCTCTTATGAGAGTGAGTCCTACTCAATGACAGCCCATGACTTATGTAGTACGCTAGAATCGGTTGCATGCACTCAACACAGCCTATATGGGTGAAGTGGTTATCTCTGCGTTATCGAAACAATATTTGTAAAAAAAAATCCAAATTCATGAACCTGGCGAACAAATCCAAAACAGTAGCGCGTCCAGTTGAACCGTGAACCTCTTTCACTGATGGAGCTGTTTGATCCTGACCTGAACGGCTCTGCTGTACCTTTCAGGAGTTTACCCAGTCCTGTGTGCGTCACGAGGCCAAGCAGCGTCCCACGGCCCATGACCTGCTGTTTCATCGCGTGCTCTTTGAGGTCCACTCTCTGAAGCTGCTCGCCGCCCACTGTCTCATCAGCAACCAGTGTGAGTTCCTCACCTCCAAGGTTTAAGCACCAACACAGACGCCGCATCGGCTTGGCAGCTCTTTCAACAATGGCAATTGTCAGGGCACTTGAGGATTATAGAACATGTGCATTAGCACAACGTGTTTGAGGGGCATCAGACTAACAATTTACACATGATCTGACAGTAAAGCATCCTGGGGTCTCTCTCTCTCTCTCTCCCTCCTCTTGCAGACCTGCTCCCTGAGAACTGTGTGGAGGAGAAGACCAAGTCTTATGACCCCAACGCCGTCATGGCAGAGATCAGACACGAGGATCGGCCAGGAATTCAGCTCAAGTGAGAGCACACAGAATCACTCACACACATTCATACAGGGGGACACACACAAACAAATTCAAATTCAAAGCTTTGTAATCGTCTGGATTGCAGCTATTGATGGGAATCGAGCAACCGTCTACATTTTTATTCCCATAGGTACTCCCATGTGTCCCCTTTGGAGCTTGACAAGTTCCTTGAGGATGTCAAGTAAGTAAAAAAGTTGCAACATTACATTCACAACCTTAGTTCGGAAACCACTCTCATTTGCCATCACCTGTCAGAGGACATGCAGGACTGACAGTTCAATATAATTACGAAGTAGATTTTTACATTTTATATTATTATACTGAATATTCCACACATTTCTTTCCTCTCCTCAGAAATGGGATTTACCCGTTGATGAACTTTGCTTCGTCGCGGCCCCACCCGGTTCCCCGTGCCCTCTCCCTGTCCCAGGAACAAGTAGAGACAGTAAAGACCCCCACCCCGGAGCCCCAGGAAACAGAGACCAGAAAGGTCAGCATGCGGTCTTCATACCCACACACAGACACTCACACAAGCGCTTCTATCTATTTTGATCATATTGCCTAACATCTGTGTGCGTTTGTGAACAGAGTAATAATGCGTGTGTATGTTACTCAATAGCTTTGTTATTAGATTGATTAAGATAACTATGTGTCTTCTGACATAGTTCAATTCTATTGCACACACTACTATGTAGGGTTGGCAAACGGTCTACACTAATCATGGCAAGCGTTTTCCTTTTTTTAAAAGGAAATTAATTGCGTTAATGGAGTTAGGGTTAATATTATATTGCTGATGGTGACGTTGGTTTTGTGTCATTAAAGATTGCATATTGCTTTGTCCATCATAGCTTGACGATTTTTATGTATAAGTAAGGCTGCACGGTTGAGTGTCAGAGCTGTGCTGTTCATCATGGGTTAACAATGAGGGTGATTTTGCCTTAATGCAGGTGATTCAGATGCACTGCAACTTGGAGTCAAATGATGATGGGACCAAAACACATGTGAGTCACATTGAGTATTTACAAAGTATTATTAGCCCTTTTGTAAATTTAATGCATTTCTCCAATCCCCTAGAGGGCGCCAAGTGACTATCAAAAATGTTGACTTGATTGTGTCCTTATTCTCCCTCTCAACAGCTGTCGCTGTTTCTTAAGATGGATGACAAGCTCCACAGACAGCTTAGCTGTGATATCCTGCCATGTGAGTTGACAACTAGTATACTGCTTCTTTAAGAAATGCTAAATTCTTGTTGCAGCATAATGGTTTTGAGTGAACTGTAATCTAAGATGTATTATTTAAAATGTTCATTTCATTAAATTTTTCAGCCGAGAGTTCCAAAGACCTTGCCAACGAACTTGTCCACTATGCCTTCATTAGTGAGGTAGGTGCAAAATAACCATATGTAGAACTTTAGAACTGTAGTATTTTTGATGTAGTTAGACAAGTGTATTAATTGTATTGTCCCTGACTGCAGCCTTGCTGCATTCCAAAATAGTCCAAATATTTGTTGTACGTCATTACTGTAATCTGTCCACATCGTATGACCTAATGGTATGGCTGGATACAGGAGGACTGTGAGAAGCTGGCCGGGTTCCTGGAGGACGCCATCAGCAGACATCGGGTCAGAGCACATACGTCCGGGACCACACAATGAGGAAGGGCCACTCCATGGCTGGCCCAGTGCGTGGGACCTCAGGAATTGGCCCCTCAGGGCAAGAGAGAAAGAGACAGACAGAGAGAGAGAGAGAGGGGCAACAGGCAGGTTCACACAGCCAAGATCAGAGGGAACAAGCCCAGTGTGGGTTTACGGGACTAATACATATGGATGTTGAGCATTGGTATTTGGAGGAGCATCCTAATGTGGGAGGAAAAACCCAGGACTGAGAGTGAAACGGAAAAGCCCCTTCTGGATGGAAGGTCAGAGGCATCATGGCTGTGTTCAACGATCCCACTAGTCAAGTGGAAGATTGACAACCCCTGCCTAAAAGGGCTTTCATGTTTGCAGGATGTTTGCAACTTAATGTCTAAATAATGCCACTATTTGAAATGGATAGGGTACACTTAAAGCAACCAATACATCAGCTATTATTTTTTTCCTGTGCATTTTATTGTCTTTGAGGTCATAGATAGTTGTGGCCCATAATCATTTCTAATTAGTGAATATTACTTTTGAAAGGGGAACACTTAAAAAGTTTACAACTTTAATATTAAATATTGTAATACCCGTTAATGTTTGTTTTTAGGGAATCGATTTAGTTTTCATCTTAAAATATTCGTCCATGATGACCTGGTTGTAACATGCATACTAAAGGTTAGCATCTGCTCTTTTGAACATGTCTGTTACTGGTTAAATAATCAACACAAAACTACAAACAAAGGGTAATTAAGTTCAGTTAAACTCTATTGTGAGTCTCCCATGTCATCAGTACCCACACACGCTTATTTGACTCCATGAATTAGTAGCGATGAACAACGTGATGATGCCTCTCTTTTAGCCTGCAGTGCTCTTAAGGGTTTTCCCTGTGAAAGAACTCGGAACGCCAAAGACGTGTAAAGTGCCTGAGATGGCAAAGCACCAGGGACAAAATATGTAGAACACCATTGTAATGACACACACTTTGAAGAGTGGCTGAATAATTCCTCTAGGCAGACTCTTAACTAGTCACAAACACCACGGTATTTTTTTTCCAAAGTCCTCTTTCACTACTTCACAAAAACAGACGTAGATTTGACATGGGAATCCATTGTGAGGCCAAGGAATTGTACCAGGCTAAAGAGTCAGGCTGAACTTACTTGACCTACGTCAGGTTAACACTTTAAGGTGGAGTCAAAGACAAATTGAATGGAGTTACTAATAACAACGTGATCAGTATGGAATGCATCAGTTGCTATATATACCAATGAAAAGACAAATATGAAATTCTAAATGTGAAGAATGTTAAGATTGTTAATGGGATATTTTAAGACCTGATTGTGAAAATATTTAAATAAAATAACTATATTGTAAACTTCTCTACTGTTGTTATAACTATACTTTAAACTGAAATGTAAGAATTTTGGTCCTGTTTGATGCCTTCAAGTTTTTTTTTTTTTGTTTTTTTTTAATGGCATCATAATGGGTCTGTGAATGTCTTAAATTAAGAATGGCACTTGCCTTTTTAAGTCAAGCAACTGGGAATTGGCTTGATCAGTCTTGAGCAGTATATTGTAATACATTCTGGCTGTCTGTTCCTTGTTTCTGTGAAAGCAGAGGTTCTATAACATTGGCACTCCTGTCAAGTCAGCTCAATTGCTCAATATACTCTGTCAAGCCTTTTATTAGCCTGTTTCTATAAGCATTTAGGCTACTTGCCTGTGTAGATATTTCTTTTGCTTAAAATGGGGTTTACTTTCAACAAACATTTGAATGCACAGTAATGCCTGTATTGCTTGCTTCATCTGATCTGGTAATTTGCATGTCCTCAAAGCTCAAAACTGTTGTTCAGACTTTGCATTTTTTAAGATTGCCTTCATCGTTTTCCATCAATTCCAGGGGGTAGGATTTGGAACATGAATGTTTAGACTAAACACAGATGAAATATCCATCCATGTCATACATTTTTTGTAACAATAACGTTCCTTCTGGGGAGTCTGTCTGTTGAATGAAATTCTGCTGTGTTCCGCTTATTCCTTGAATATCGTACTGCAATTAAAAACATAACAATAAATTATGTGATATGATGACATTTTTTACTTTTATGTGTATACTTATATATAAATATATATTAGATATGTATATGTTAACCCATTATTTTTATGAGCCCTCCCCCCATGTTTCCTATTTGCTCCATAGTTTTCAGGATCTATAATCCAGGCCCTTGTAGTGTCATTTAAGATGGACGCTACAGTACAGTTTGAGGAAAATCTAATGGATTATAGCTTGCACATCCCCCTTATTTTTTTATGTATCAATAAAACATGCTCGATTCAATTTATAGTATATATACATAATACAAACTATACTGAGGGTATATACAGTGCATAAATGTCGGTTTCAGCACTCAACCCAGAGATTTAGTCCAACCCTGCTACCTTTTCACAATTTTGCCAATTATAACAAGCAACCTTTTTGGGAGATAGTTAGTTACGTATCGAATAAATAATATGACATTGTCCCGTTTGACCTTTAAGCAGTTCCTTCATTTGACGCTAGAGAGCAGCATCATTCAGTTATGTTCACAGTGAAATGTTATATAAACAGACTACTGTATAATAAAGTAAACCCAAATTGCCAGAGCGTGTCAGTGGCTCCAGCCAATCCACAATTTACACATGCATTTATTTATTTACAATATAAATCAAACGCACTGTTTGTTTGCAATCTAACTTCAGTTTCCTTAATATGCCTCATCCAAATTATATGGAGACAGCATATAAATGTGTGTGAAATTATATATATATATATATATATATATATATATATATATATATATATATAGACAAAATATATAAATATATATATATATTTGGAAAAAAAATATACAAATATATAAAAACAAAATATA